>PVKU01003487.1:0-177198 GCA_004027475.1 Anoura caudifer | reverse complement strand
TTGTGGATGTAGGTCCTTGCCTTTCATGACTTGGAATACTTCTTTCCAGCCCTTTCTTGCCTGTAAGGTCTCTTTTGAGAAATCAGCTGACAGTCTGATGGGAACTCCTTTTTAGGTGACTGTCCCCTTATCCCTTGCTGCTTCTAGAATTCTCTCCTTCATTTTAATCTTGGCTAATGTAATTATGATGTGCCTTGGTATGTTCCTCCTTGGGTCCACCTTCTTTGGGATTCTCTGAGCTTCCTGGACTTCCTGGAAGTCTATTTCCTTTGCCAGATTGGGGAAGTTCTTCTTTATCATTTGTTCAAATAAGTTTTACACTTGTTGCTCTTCTTCTTCCCCTTCTGGTACCCCTATAATTTGGATGTTAGGATGTTTAAAGATGTCCTGGAGGTTCCTATGTCTCTCCTCATTTTTTTGAATTCTTGTTTCTTCCTTCTTTTCTCTTTGGTTGTTTCTTTCTTCCTTCTGGTCCACTTCATTGATTTGAGTCCCAGTTTCCTTCCCATCTCTATTGGTTCCCTGTGCATTTTTCTTCATTTCACTTACTGTAGCCTTCATTTGTTCATCTAATTTGTGAGCAAAATCAACCAATTCTTTGAGAATCCTGATCACCAGGGCTTTGAATTGTGCATCTGATAGGTTGGCAATCTCTTCGTCGCTTAGATAAATTGGCTCTGGAGCTTTGATTTGTTCTCCAGTTTGAGCCATTTTTATTTCTGGGTTTTTTTGGGGGGGCGGGGGTCTAGTCGTGGCTGTTACGTAGTGAGGGGTGGAGCCTTAGGTGTTCCTCAGGGCGGGACAGCCCAGTCGCTGGGTAGTGACGCTGTATGTGGGGGTGGGGTCTGAGAGGAGACAATGGTGCTTGCTCTGCTCTCTCTGGGATTCCAGTCCCTTCCACTGCTTCCCCTTTGCCTGGATTATCTGCGTGTGAATGTGGGACCACCCGGTCAGCCAGCCGCCTTGTGCGGCCTCACTGGGTCTGCACAGTTGTCACACTGGGCCCGGGGACTGCTAGCTGCCGCTTGTGCACTTGGGATCTGCCAGTTGCTGCTGCCTGCGTGCCTGGTCCGCACCTCTACTTTTTCCTGCCGTGACTCCGCCCCTCTTACTGGTCTGGATGAATCGTTGTTGGACTTCCAAACAGTTCAATTTTCTGAGTTCTGGTTGTTTTCTTGTTTCTAAATCTTTGTTATCCTTAATTTCGATTGTGAGAGGAGGCACAGTGTGTCCGCCTATGCCTCCATCTTGGCTGGAAGTCCCTCCTTCTTTATTTTCTTTAGGGGTTTTTTCTTTGTCTTTCCATTGTTAGTGAGACTCTTCTTGTTTGTTTCTCCTTCTTAAATTGATCTGTTTTGACTCCCTGAGTTTTTGGTGTGAACTTCTATGGTAGGAAACCTGTGAGATGCAGTGGTGCAATCTTCTTTATCTTCTGAACTTGATGCTCTTGGCATGCCCTTTATGTCATTCATGTTGGCTCTCTGGATGTAATTGGGTTTTGTTGTTCAGTCATTCTTTGGTGAGTCCTTCCCTCCAGCTGATTGACTGAGGGTCGCTGTACCTGCTACATCTGTGTGCTGTTGTACAGGTGCTGCCAGAACAAAACCACAAAGCCCAAGGACCAAACCCACATCCACAAAATATCTGCCACCTACAATCCCACTATCAACAACTAATGAACCAGTGTTAATAAGGGTATAAAGAGATTAAGACTATTATAAGAAAGGAGAGGAGTAAACTATAGTATAAATTCTAGTGACTTAATATGCACAAACTTGCTGGACAAGAAATGAATGTTAGAAAGCTGTGTAGGAAAGAAAATATTGCTAATCATGGAGAAAACCACAGGGGATTTTGTTTAAGTAGCTTCTAGTATTTACCAGTGTTTTTTCTTTTTGGATCTGCCTCTGGTGATGTCAGATGTTGACCCCATCTGACCTTAGGCAGCCTGTTATGAGACTGCCAGGGATCTAGTGTCTGCAGCTGTCTCCTTCAGTTGTTAATCTAGTCACTCTGCACTCAGCAGTGAGGCTTAAGCCCTGTAGGGTGGGGCAGAATCCTGGGGTTGAGGCTATTGTTTCCCCTCGGGCTGCTTCCACTCATAGGAGAGTGGTGTCTGCCTGAGTAGAATGGCTGCTGCTGTAGGGTGATGAGTCAGCACCAGGATCCTGGTGGCTGCTCTGTCCCAAAAGCTTCTGTCCCTAGTCTCTCCTCAGGTGTCTGTAGCCCTTTTGCCCCTGCCTTTGCTGGAGCCCCCAGTAAGTGGCTACAAATGAAAATTTGTGCATTGCCTCTCTAAATGGCTCTTTACATCTCTAGCCATCTGTCTCTTGTGGAGAGCAATCCTGCTGCTTTTTGCTGCTGGTTGTTTTATACTTTTGGGATGCTCTAGGCTGGGGATCCCAGCTTAGGGTTTATACCTCATTCTTCTCAGGGGCATCCAACCAGCCACTTAATTATCCCTCCAGTGCTCCGCCCTGTGGGTGCCCAGTCAGCCTTCCTGAGTCTCCACCACACTCCTTACCAAACAGGTGGTACTGAAGCGGATTCTTCTGTCTATCAAGATTATAAGGCTTCTATCTCACTATTGTTCAGTTGTTTGTTCTGGGTGATTTCTCCACAACTGAGTTATAATTCCAGATTGGTCCTGAGAGGAGATTAGTGTGGCTTCCATTCACTCTTCTGCCATCTTGCGTCCTCCCTCAATTCCTTTTAATTAGTGCTATTTTAGGCCACTTGTATTTAATGTAATTATTGAAATGGTTAGATTTAGGTCTCCAATTTAATTTCTCAAATTGTCCCAGATTTGACATTTGGAAAGCTTTGTAAATTGGCTACTGTGTTCTTTGACACAGCCTCATTATTTTGTGGGCACTTCCTTACTTTGTGGCACCACAAGATGTTCCAGGCTTGTCTTATACTTTTCTCGCACCAACTTTAGAATAGCAATTAATCTAAAGAGCTCTAGTTATCATTGGAAACTGTTATTTAGGAACTGAGATATCTATTTTAGTTGTGCTCATTGCTACTTTAGTGTCATTCAGTGTTTCTAGGCCTGCTTCATAGGCAGATCAAGAAAATATTTATTTGCATTTAAGTGAACATATACCTATGTATATCTATTTTAATATCTATCCATCCATCCATCCAGGAGTTCATGCCTTTGATTCTAATTCAACATGCTGACGTTATTCTTAGCATTTCCCCTTTCCTCATTTGTACCTTATTACTGTAACAATGAGAGTCCTGGCTGTTATTTATTTAGTTTTTGGTCTTTGAACACACAAAAGCTAGTTTCATAATTCTACACCCACTTGAAAAAACAATCTTACCAACTAGGGTACAATATTTATATACTGTTCTATTTGTCTTAATCGTAAAGATCCTAACATTTTTTATTTGCGCTGGTGTTTATCAGTCACCCATCTACTGTGAATCTGCTTCAATGAGATGTGGTTTTCTATTACTGCAGTCATCTTAATTGGGAGGAGAATTTTTTTTTGGATAATGTGAAATAGACCTTTGTTAGAAAGAACAAACTAACATAGTCCAGGTTCCAGAAGGCATTGCTCTGCTGGTCCTTCCAAACAGTACCTTTCTCTGCCAGTTTCATGTTCCACATGGAAAGTGCTGTCCAAAATCATGTTTGCCTAATTGGAAGCAATGGAATAAATATAAATATAGTGTGAGGGAGGGAATCAAAATGGCCCTAGATGCCTTAGAAAGAAGCTGTTGGTGGCAGGGATGTTCTTCCCTACCAGGTATGCAAGTGAAGGAAGTAACAAGTGGAAATTGATTGATTTCTTTGTGTATGATCAAGTTATTATACTTCATCCTCAGTAAATTTGATTCTAGAAATTACACCTCTGGTCTAGTAAAGCTTGACATTTCTGTGTCCCATTTCCTTTAAAATCTTTTGTTTGTTTCTTTGTATTTAAGTGTTGGTCTCAATATTCATAGACCCATTTTATTTTTAAAGAGCCACCATCTCACTCCAATTCTTGAAAGTTCCTGTTCGGTCTCTAATTTATAATCCTCTTAATAGTCCAACACATGCACGGATTTATATTTTTTAATCTCTTTTTGAAGGAGGAAGATCATTTGCTACTATATTTTTGGGACTTTTAAAGCTATGTCATATAACATGGATGTGGAGCCAACCCACATTATTGAAGTTATCTAACAGTTATTACTGGTCTTGTTACATTTAAGTAATGGAATATCTAAGAATATTATTGGTGTTTAATACCAAAAATTTTGTGTTGTTTTTTAGGTGCTTTCCATGAAATTAGAATATGTTTCTACCCAGTACACAGATAATGGGTAGTTTCATAGTCTCAGTATCCTTGTATTATCCATAGATTTTTTTTAACTGAAAAAGACATCAGTCTGCTTTTTAATGTAAAACTCTCTTAAGACAAAAACAAAACTGAATGAAGATGATATTAAATTAGTTTAACAGAGTAATGTATGGAATAGGATTTAAATAAATGAACACCATTGTAAATTTGATGAACTTTAGAAATTATTTTTAATGATTGTTGTTTATTAGTTGTTTTAACCTGAAATTTCTTTCTAAATTTCATAATACAATTTCTAATGTTTTATTTTAATATGTCCTTATGACATTTTATTATGAAAATTTTCAAACATATAGAACTGTTAAAAGAATTTTATAATACACATTTTTATATCCAATACTTCGACAGATTCAACCATTAACATTTTACTATACCTGTCTTATCTCATATCTATTGATCTATCTATCAATATTTATTCTTTTTGATTAATTCCTAACTTGGAGTCAGACTGTATCTTCAATGACCCTTGGACTTCAGGTAAACTTGATATCCATATCCTTTGAATAACATTGGTCTTCAGCATCCAACAGTTTTAATCTGCCTCTGTTTACTTTCTTGAGCTGTTAGCAGCAATGAAAAATGACTTAGTCTTAGTCTTTTACCTCTTTTCTTATCAGAGAGGCCTCCTTGATAAGAACTGCTGTCACTATGTCCCTTTGTTTTATCTTTCATTTCAACACTTACCATCCTATGAGGCTGTTTTACAGCTTTGTGTACCCATACTAGAAACATGCAAATGGACATTTTGCTTTCCTTCATACATGAGGAGAACTTGGAACTGCACCTAGATCTGAGTGTTCAAGTAAGTAAACATGGAGAACTGTTTATCTGACCTCTAGTCTCTGGCCTAAACTACTGTTTTTCTATAAACATGAAATTTTAAAACATATTTCTGTCCCCAACAGTGTTTCCTAAGGTGTTAACATCTATTTCAGAAAGCAGCCACAACTGTTAATCATTGAAAACTCATTCTCTCTTCAGAAAAGTGATTGATAGTGTACTATTATTAAAACACTAAAAGGCAAAGGTCTGGCTGCAAAATCTCCCCAGACAATAACTTCTTCAGCTTAATGACCAAAGTTAAATCTTTTCTCACTTTACATTTTATTAGTTGGCTTTGAATTTCTTTTTTTGTGCTTTAGAGATCATTTCATTATAAATGAACTCCCAAATAATATATATGTGTATGCTTGGTCTGTTCCTGAATATAATCTTAACCCAGCAAAGATTCCCCATTGCACCTAAAATTTCTTTTTCCTTGTGAATTAAATTATAGGAAACAAAATTAAATAAAAGAGATAAATCACTTCAGTGAAACTCTTAAACAGTTTAACAACCCTCATCTTTCAGAGGGGATGAAGCCTATTTCCTGATGCTAACTTCAGTTGAGCTCACACAAAACATGCTGTATGAAAGGTAGGTAGTCATGTGCAGAGTAGTTCCCAGTGTGGGGGCAGAGGAAGGCCCCATAGGGTGGCTCACAGACTGCACGAAATCCTGAGACCCAAGGTCAGGGCTGCATCTCAACAGGAGGAGATGAAAGTCCATTTCTCAGGGAATCTCTTTAAAAGAAAATAAATGTTCTCTAGCTTTGCTCCTCCAATTAGTAGAGCTATAAGGTATAAGCTATTTTAGCTTCATTCTTAGCTAAAATATTATGTACCAGACAGGGAAGAACATAGAGTATGACCTAGCAAATTTTTAATTTTTTTATCTTTTACAATATAATATTCCAAAGCAGTAGACTTAAAACTTTTTTGCCAGCCATAAGACAAGTTTGAAAAACTCTGTAATACCTACTTTTTAAAAAGATAATAGCTAAATATTTTATTCAAAAGTTTTAGTTGTGTGGAAAATTATAATTTCTGGTATACAATGAATATTGACTTTGGAAAATAAAAGTGCTACTACATCATTAAAAAAAATAAACCCAGTGCAATCCAAATATTTGAGTACTTTGATACCTACCATCATCCACTTAAAAGTCATATGAGCAAATGCTTTAATGACTGAATATTTTTCCTTTTTCTTTTTTATCTCAATTGTATTTTCCCATAGAAGTTTATGTTCATGTAATATATTTTACTGGTCAGTGTATATATATCTTTTCAAAAACTGTATATAGAAATTAAAAAAATTCTCTGAATTTGCTAATCATTTGTAATGACCATGGTGGTCTTTTTTTCTTTTGAATTGAATTCATAATTATAATTAATTGTAGAAATTGATCAAAACAAACATAATATAAAATCTTGTACATCATTATTAAATGTAAAAAGTAAATTTTTATTGGAAATGTATCTGTTATTGAAATGGATGGGGCTTTTTATCAATTAGTTTATCTAATCACAGATGACTATTATCTATTCATGGATTGAAACAGGGGTTGGCATTAATTCAACTCCTAATTTTATTTCTGTAGTATTAAATAATAAAATATCTTATTGAAATATTTGTGGGGTTTTTGTGCCCTGATAAAATAAGGTACTTATTGCCTTCAGTGTTTCTTCTCACTTGCTTCACTGTATTCTCTTGGTAGACTACCACAGGTGAGCGAAAATTAGACAAAAAATTGGAAGATGAAAAGCTTTATGCTATTTAACCCACACTGAAATTTTCCTTATCACATTCTACTCTGCAACAGTTTAAAATTCAGAAATCCTACCATGGGCCAAAATAGTCTCTTTGTAAGTTTGCGCTTCGTTTTTATGTGAAATAAGATGAATCAGATGGAAAATGACATAAAATAGTGCCCATACTGCTATTTCCCTTCTTCTCTTCCTTTGGCACGGGAGGAGGAAAGGTTTATGCCCTGGAAACTGTACCATAATGAAGTTGAGAAAGAGAGCAAAGGATAACTTTCTTATATGAAGTGGAGGATAGTTGATTGTAAAATGGGTGTGGAAAAGAAAATGCAGTGTATGTAGCTGCAGGGTTTTGGTGAAAAAACCTATAAAAATGGTGTCTGGTTATAGGCCAACCCATATACATTGGAAAACATTCATGGAAATGCATACACTAATGTGAAGCCACTGTATTAAAAGACTGGGTAAGCTCTGGGAGAAAGGAAGAAAAATGAACATTTTTCTTCAATGTTAATTTAAGAATGTGAGCACTGCAGAGGGAGTAATTTATAACTGCTACCAAGGAGTTGAATATTGTTTATCAACACATGTCTAAAACAGAAAATCAGCCAAATAATAGAAGTGTTCCAAAAACATTTAAAAATACAGATCTTTTAAAAAGTCAAATGACTATAGTAAATAATGGAAGATGTATTTGTTATCATTCATGGCCTATGAGCAGATGTGCCCTCCATGGTTGTGTACACCTGGGAGTGGGGTATAGTTTTATGAGCCAGGTGATTTGGGTGGAAGGTGAAGTGTTATTGGAACTCTGCAGCAATGCAGGGTCTTGGTGACATTTCTTGAGTTGCCATAGTTTTCTTTCCTTCTGTGTTTTGATGAATAACTACTGTTTCAATGTATTTATTGCAATGCTTCTGGTTTATGTTCTATACCTAACTATTAATCCATGTAACTGAAAGGGGAATCAAGAGAGCACATCTGGGTGTTGGAGCTGGGTCATATCTTTTCCAAACATAGTGCTCATTTAAACATATAAACTTCAGAAATAGCAATCATATAAACAATGCCACATCTCAGACACTTGTGTTATACACCTTCTATTATATTTTTTCTCAGTAGAAATTATTCACATTAAGGAAACACATACATACATGCACATACACACACATACACACACACTGAGAAAAAAAATCTAAGCCTTGGCAAGGTAGGTGAATTTTTCAAGGTCTTACAACAAGTAAGACTCCAAGCTGGAAATCCTACTCCTGTCTGTGTGATGCCCAAGCCAGGATTCATTCCATTATACCACAGGGAGTAAACACCGGAAGGGCAACACAAACACAATATTTCTAACTCAGATATTTTCACACCATGTCAATTAAAACAGTTTTTTTGTCCTTTGTAGGAAATATTTGAATGACCAGGAGACCAGGTGCCCTAGGACATGATGAACTAGAAGCCTTCTCAGAGATTCAACTCTGGGGTGGCAATATCATGTCAATGTCAATATCAGTTGAATGTTGTTCCAGGTTGTCATTATCACAAAAGACAGTTTCAGAAATCTTTATTAGGTGATCTAAAAAGTAGAGAAACTTATCAATGATGGAAATTTACAGAGATGGATTTGACTATGACAAATTGAAAAGGCACACTCTTTTTGACATTTCATCAAGAAAGTTCTCATTGAACTCACAGTAGTAATTATTTTTCTCCTAACAAGTTGGGCAAATTGATGCTCTCAGATTATAATGCTACAAATCTCAGGCTTCATGGCCTATAATTACATCTTCATTGTATTTCCTGGTTCCGGATCCCTTTTCTTGCCTTTAAAAAATAGTAATATAGAACTTCAGCCAAGATGGAGGTATAGGTAGATACACTTGGCCTCCTCACACAACCAAAAGAAGGATAACAACCAATTTAAAAACAAAAACCAACCAGAACTGCCAGAAAATCAAACTGTATGGAAGTTCAACAATGAAGGAGTTGAAGAAATACTCATTAGGACTGGTAGGGGGGTGCAGATGGGCACCCAGGGTTGAGGGCACATTCTGTGAGGCAGGAGCTGGTGGACCAGACTATCCCACATTTGCTTGTAGATAAACCAGGAGGAACAACTGGAGAGTGAGACAGATGGTGCAACCCAGGGTTCCAGCACAGGGGGGAAAAGCCTCAAAACCTCTGGTGGTATAAACCTGTGGGGTTGTGGCAGTAGGATAAACTAACAGCCTCACAGGACAGTCTGTTGGAGTGACCCACAGGGTCTTAGAACATACACAAACCCACCCCACCTGGAAATCAGCACCAGAAGGGCCCAATTTGCTTGTGGGTAGCTGAATAAGTGTCTGAAAGCCAGTGGAGATCTGAGCAAGTGGCATTGTTCACTCTTGGAACACTCCACCACATACAGTGCAACAACACAGCAACAGGGGTTGCCCCACCCTAGTGAATACATAAGGCTCTGCTTCTTACAATGTAACAGATACTCTGAGACAAAAAAAATATGGCCCAAATGAAAGAACAGAACAAAGCTCCAAAAATAGAACTAACCAATGAAGAAATAGTCAACCTATCAGATGCAGAGTTCAAAACACTGGTAATCAGGATGACACAGAGTTGGTTGAATATGGTCACAAAATACAGGAAAAAGTGAAGGCTGTGAAAATTGAAATAAAGGAAAAGGCACAGGGAACCAACAGTAAAGGGAAGGAAACTGGGACTTAAATCAACAATTTGGAGCAGAAGGAAGGAATAAACACTCAACCAGAACAGAATGAAGAAACAAGAATTCAAAAAAAAAAAAAAATGAGGAGAGGTTTAGGAACCTTCAGGACTTTAAACTTTCCAACAGCCATATCACAGGGGTGCCAGAAGAAGATGATGAAGAGCAAGAAATGGAAAACTTATCTGAGGAAATAATGAAGGAGAACTTCTCTAGTCTGGGAAAGGAAGGAGACTTCCAGGAAGTCCAGGAAGCTTAGAGAGTCCCAAAGAAGTTGGACCCAAGGAAGCACACTCCAAGGCATGTTGCAATTACATTACCCAAGATTAAAGATAAGGAGAGAATCCTAAAAAGCAGCAAGAGAAAAGGAGACATTTATATATAAAGGAGTTCCCATAAGACTATCAGCTGACTTTTTTCAAAAGAAACCTTTTGGGCAAGAAGGGGCTCAAAGGAAATATTCAAAGTCATGAAAGGCAGGGATCTACATCCAAGATTACTCTATCCAGCAAAGCTATCATTTAGAATGAAAGGGCAGATAAAGTGTTTCCAAGATAAGGTAAAATTAAAGAAGTTCATCATTACCAAGCCCTTATATGAAATGTTAAAGGGACTTATCTAAGAAAAAAAGAAGATCAAAAATATGAACAGTTGAACAACTACAAACTCACAACTATTAATTACTGAACCTAAAAAAAAAAAAAAAAGCAAAACTAGAACAGGAACAGAATCACAGAAATGGAGATCACATGGAGAGTTATCAGTAGGCAGGTGGAGGGGACAGAATAGAGGAAAAGGTACATGAAATAAGAAGCATAAATGGTAGGTAGAAAATGGACAGAGGGAGGGTAAGAATAGTATAGGAAATGGAGAAGCCAAGGAACTTATATACATGACCCATGGACATAAACTAAGGAGCAGGAGGATGATGGTGGGATGGGGGTGCAGGGTGGAGGGGAATAAAGGGGAGAAAAAAATGGGACAACTGTAACAATATTATCAATAAAATATACTAAAATAAATTAAAAATGTAATAATATAATAGACTACTTGTTACCCACTTTCCTGCTGTCCTTTGAGAGGTTCCAACGTAGAGACAAGATTTCTATTTTGATTTTGAAGAGTCAGTAAAAACTGCCTTCCAAAAGGTGGGGACTGGATGAATGTACAGTCAATGAATTGGTTTCTGGGTACAAATATATCATCAAGAAGAGAACAGCTGTCAGAAATGTGCCAGTCTTCCTCTTGTAACCACACATCAATAATCTGTTCTCCCAGTTCCTTCCAGACCACCAAAGAACAATTTAGTGACCCAAATCCTAATTAGTTCATGGTTAGTACACAAAACTGCTGTCTAGTTAATTTATCTAATCCTTCCAAATAATGTCCTAGTTACTAAAACAATTTTGAATTAAAATAAGAATATTATTCATTGATAACTTGATTAAATGATGCCCTGTGTTTTTCCATGAATGGTAATGGTCTAAGTTTCCCGTTATGGGCATTTCATCATAGAGTGTGAGTTTAGGATGCTAAAACTGCCCCTGCACTAAAAAAAAATTCTCCTTCGTTCACCCAAGACTTCCCTCCAGAGATGTTTTCCTTTGAGTTCGAAGAATATTTTATTAAAATACATGTTTAATAGGAATGCTAGCACATCAACCCAGAGTAGTTAACAACTTTTTAGGTTTTAGTTGAATGTTCTCTGAAAGAAAGATTGTCATGCTGGAGGTGGGCCATGTCATGTGAGGAGAGCACATGCCAGGGTCAGGCAGAAAACCCTGGAAACTGAAATGGATAAGGACATGGCATCTATGGAATCAAGGATGTACACTGAAATGTTGCATTCTACAGGTATACAAAGCCAATATCTGAAAGCCTAAGGAAAAAATATGTCTTTACTGAATATCTCAGAAGGGCACATCACATGATACAACTGGGCACAACCGAAAGCTCTTCAGACCCATCTCTCCAAAGGCCCATTTATCATGGTGTCATGACCTTGGCTTCAGCCACAATGAGCCCAGCACATGAGGAGTTGGGGGCACACATGCTATCATCTTAATCAGTATTTTTCATACCAAATATAATGTTAATTAGCTAATTAACTGAGTGCATTCATTAATGATACTCAATGGACCAGCCCCTGTGCTAAAACCAAAAGAAAAAGTCTCTGTTTTCTCCTTCCTTAAATCAATCTGAAGGTAAGAAGCAAACAACTCAATTCAGGTCATTCATGTTTTTCACATTATGTCACACAAAAATTCTGGCAAAATGTGAAAATGATGTGTCTGTGATCTCAGTTCATCTAAATGTAATGGGCTTGGACAAAATAGTTCAAAGTAACTTGTGCTTGAAAAGTAGGATGGTATGTCTGCTCACTTAAGGTGCATTCTTTCCAATTGAAATAAAAGCATGAATTATTCCCCTCAATGGAAAATACATGAGATTGTATTCTTCCTGCTGATTTAGTGCTGATGTTGGAAATCAGATCAAGACAGTAATCTCAGAAAGTTTGAGCCCCTTTCATGTGATTCTGAGAAGGTAGTGTCCCCAGCCTATATAGAGATGGTAGCCCTAGAGCTTTATCCCATTGGGGCCAAGCTCCCTCTTCAGGTACAGGTCCTGTCCCAAAGGGCAACTGGTGTCAGTCGGTTGAGAAAGTGTATTGAGAGAGATACTGGTTGATTCAAGGGTTTAGCCTAAGTGATGTTGGCTTTAAGTTTCCTTTATCCACTCTATGTTCACTGTCTTTGTGAACTAGTTATTGATGAAGCAACAATTGCCTCTCACTGTCTAAATCTGGTGCTTAAATATAGATGACTTTTCTTTCCTTGGCACTGACTAGTTAGCTGAACAACAAAGCAGTGCTAAATACAAACGTGTCTCTCCTCCACTCCGTCATGTTCTTTATGTAATAGACATGCTAGTGAAAGTGTAGACAAATAAGTTCTTGTAAAATTGACTTAAATTTAATTTTTCAATTTAATTTTTATTGTATTTTTCCCATTACCAGTTAGTCATTATAAATGGTAGAGTCTTTGGGATTCCTATTTGCCTTTCTCCAGTTTTATGTGTTTTGAGATAAGAAGTTTAAAGTATTTAATTCTCTTATTTTAGTACAACCTACAACACTTTCTTAGTTTGTATTATGCAAATATAATATTTACTACCTTTCCAAACTTAGGATGTTTTGGGGAGCAATATGGAATAATTAACATAACTCCAAAATTTCCTGATGTTGTGTTATAGGGAGTAACACGAGTGTTCTAACATAATAATTCCTAAGTTACTAACTTAGAGATAAAAATATTTCCTCATTGAGACCCAGTTTTTCCATGAATTAGATAATAAGCAATACCAGAGGCATCTCATGTGATAGAAGAGCTTATGCTTAAAGCTTCCTTGGAGCAATTGTATACATGCAGGCAGTGACAAAACTTTGAACCTGTCTAATTTGTATCAAAGGTGCTGGTGGCATGGGCCCTGAGAAGTTGGACCCAACCACATTAATACTCCCAATCCATACAAGGAATGCAAATTGCATTTCTCCTGGGGTATTTTAAAGATCACACTTCTAAATCATAAAGCCACCTGCACCATTGCCTTTTGAATAACTGGGTTGGTTCAGAATCCACTACGAATGACTGAAGCCATGACATAGCCATCACTGCAAATGTTATGATATGAAATTCAAGGAGAATCATCCTTCCACTGGAACTCAGACTGGCTTCCTGGGTGTCTCTGGCTCTAAGTTACATCAAGATGTGGGCTTCTGATTGCTTCAGCTCATAAATATGCTAATTATGAACATCAAGTGACCAGGGAACACATATCTAAAAAAGATTTACAGGCATATAAAAATAAAATTAATAGTACCCTCAGCACTAGGAGAATGTGTTAAAATTGAGGTTAGCCACCCTGTCTGCAGTCAGCCAGGGAGTCAGAGACGTTGAAGAGTGTGATTTGTGATTCTGAGCCTGAGTGGAAAGGTTGTACTTTGGAGGAAATACAGACTCAGATGATGGGCACCGCCAGGAAGCATCTCAGGCCAGCTGCAAAGCCAGAGTCAGCTGCAAGAGTGACAAAAAGCAGTGGCTTTGAGGATTATATGTGTGGTAACTCCTGGTGGAGAGAAGGTTAGCTCAGCTTCCCTGATGGTCCAGGGAGAGGCTTCCTTCTTGGCATGACTGGAGGAGCTGCTGGGCCTGAACCCTGGATGCCCCAGTGGGCAGCACTGGACACTCAGAGAAGGTGGATCTTGGCCATTGGTTATGCCCAATTTCTCCTTTGTGTGCACTGCTATTTCAGAATGGAGACATTTCTTTTCTGTGGCCTTTGATTTTACTTGCAATTGTCATTGTAAAAAAAATCATTTTATAGAATAGCTGTGAAGGGGCTTGGGATTTCCACTGAACAGAGATGTTGAAAGCCAAAAAGGTTCCTAAATGTCATCAGTGGATAGAACATAGATTAAAAATAGATTGTACAATGACAGTAATTTGTTTGTACAGTATATTTGCATGAACTATTTCCCTTAAAATTGGTCTAAGTAATAGAAATTGGAGAAACAAAACCAAAAAAATCACAAGCCCCTAGGAGGAAATCAAGTGCCCTAAAAATTAGTCTGGGTGCAGTCATGAAGCACTATTTTAACATACAGGGTAGAGCAAAGTAAATTTATAGTTTTGAGTACATGAAACACAAAATGTATTATTATATTTTTATTAATTATTACATTATTTTCCAGATGAAAAACTGTAAACCTACTTTTTCTTCACCCTGTGTTTATTTGCAGCATTGGTTTAGTTAGTTCTATCAGATGTAGCAAAGAGCATCATTTAGCTGACTCAGAGGGGCATTACATGAGATACTCATGGAGGCTGAGCAGAGACGGTGCTCCTGGAATTGTATTGTCCCGTTGATCCTTGTAGAACCTGAGCCATGAAGCCATCAGGAACCATTCAATGCTAGTAAGTGGTCATGCCTGGGTACCCCTATCATCAGCTGCTTGATTTTGTTTCTTAGCATTTCTGGATCTGTATCTGTTTATTCTATTCTGCCTCTTCACTGTGGCTTCTCACCTTCTCCTCTGCATGTTTTCAGTGGTTGCTTCTCCACTCTCTCTCATCACTGCTCCCACCAATCTCAGCTCCCCATGACCTGTGATGGCTCTGACTCTCCCTCATGGAATTTTCCAGATCCAGATCATGCTATTAGTTGCTTTATTCTCTTGTTATTTCCACATCCAATCTCCCAAGAGAGGGATTATGACTGGCCCAGTTTTTCTGTTTGTGCCACTTCTCAGGTGAGCCTGTAGACTGCATCCCTTGGGTTCCACAGGGATGATGGATGGGGGGTATCAGCAGGAAGGCGGAGTCAGACAGGACAATCACATTTGCTGGTAGGGCACAAGAGAAGGCTACATGGACAGAGGAGGATTCAGAGCACTGGGGGTTTCCATGGGAGGCTACCCTGAGGAGCTGTTTTGAAGACAGAAAAGATCAAGAGTCCATAGAGGCATTTCAAAGTGAGATGAGAAGATCAAGAGTCCATAGAGGCATTTCAAAGTGAGATGAGAAGGAATAATCTATGTCAGGTGCTGTATACATTTGTTCAACTGGAGGGCATCCATATTTTAAAAATGATGGCACCAAAAGTGAGCATAAGCCAGTGCATATTATTTAAAGTACAGTTACCTATAATGAAAAAGTGGGAAGAGCTGGCACATATTTATTAACATAGTAAAGCCTTTGCATAATAGTTAACTAAATCAGTGACTTACAATGTGTTCAAGTTTTACAAAGGTGGATAACTTAAAAATGAGCAAAGTCAAACCATTTGTTCCTCTTGCATACATCACCATCAAAACTAGTACTCTTTATGTTTCTAAACTGTTGTCTTAGTTGGTATTAGTTCTGGTAACACAGAGAAGCAGACCCCAGCCTGTTTCTCCCACAGTGAGTCAGCTATTAGAGACTATGAAAACACATAGTAGCAGACAGACCCGGGAAGAAAACCAAATTTAGGTGTGCCACTGAACCAGTAGGGAGTTTGCCTTTATTATTATTAGTATTTTGCTCTTGTCCTCCTGCCACTTGGCCCAGGCCTGACTGCAGTTGCAGGAGATGTGGGCAGAATGAGTAAATAAAGACCCATTTTTTGGGGGGTGGGAAGAATATCAGAGAGATCTTAGGAAACTGAAGGGTAATAGGAAACTCATGAAGGGTATAGACTTTGAGAAGGTGATCTTGTAAAGTTGTTTTTGAAGTCTTGGACTCATCTTTTACCTTTGCAGGCAAAACTGTGACTCTAAAGAGTATGAGAGTGACTTTGAGAACTGATCACACCGTCCACACCCCAAAGAGGCCACAGGGTGGCGTGTTCATGCAGGGCAGATCTGAGTAGCACTGAAAGACCTGATCTGACATTGCAACCAAGATTGGAATCATGGGTTGATGAGTTGGAACCTGGAGCCTGGAATCTAACCAGATCAACGACCTGCCAAAAACATGAACATTTCCCAAAGGAGAAAGACATAAATCTACAGATTCAAGAAGCTCAGGGAACCCAATCCATACCCAGAAATGTCATAATCAGTCATCTGCAATTTGGAGACAATGAGAAATGTTAAAAGTAGCCAGAGAACAACACATTATCTATAGGGAAACTATGATTAGAGTGACTGGGATTTTATTATCAGAAATGATGCAGGTCAAAAGGAAAGGAAGTGAACAACAGTTCTGAATCACTGAAAGAAAGGAACTATCAGGCTTCTATGTCCAGTGAAAAATCCTTCAGGGAAGGTGAAGTAAAGACATTTTCAGAAGAAGGATAACTCAAAGTACTGTTTGCCAGCAGACCTACTCTAAAAAAATTGCTGCAGGAAGTTCCTCAAACATGAAGAAAACAGGACAAGAAGAAAACCTGGAACATCAGAAATAAAGGAATAAAAATAGAAATGGAAAACATCTAGGCAAATATAATATTCTCCTCTTGAGTTTTAAAAATATGCAATATAGTAAAAACCACAATAGATCATCTAAAACAGAATACTAGAAAATGTTTAAATAACTAAGAAAAAGGCAAGTAAAAGAAAATTGAAAAAAGCAGAGGTAGCAAACAGAAAACAAATAGTAAAAAGCCAGATCTAAAACCAAATATACCAGTCATTCCATTAAACACAAACACAATATAAACATACCAATTAAAAGATAGAAACTGTTAGAAGAATTTTAGAAAACATGACCCAACTATATGTCATCTCCAGGAATCTCACTTCAAATGCAATAATAAGTAAAAGGTAAAAAAATAAACAAACAAAAAAACAACATATACCATGCAAATACTAATTAGAAGAAAGATGGAGTAGCTACATTAATATCAGACAAAGTAGATTTCAGACCAAAAACATATTTGTCATAAATAAAGAGGCACATAACATAGAGATAAAAGGGTCAGCTCACCAAAAAAACATAATAATACTAAATGTATGTATAACTAATATCAGATCATTAGAAGTGTTTTCATTTTCTTTGGGTATATTCCCAGATGTGGAATTGCTGGATCACATGGTGGTTCTATTTTTAATTTTTTGAGAATCCTCCATGCCTTTTTTTTGTAGTGACTGTGCCAATTTACATTCCTACCAGCAGTGTGCATGGGTTCCTTTTTCTTCATGTCCACGCCAACCTCTGTTATCCCTTGTATTTTTGATGATGGCCATTCTAATAGGTGAGAGGTGGTATCTCATTGTGGTTATAATTTGCATTTTGTTAATAGCTAGTGATGTTGAGCATCTTTTCATGTATCTGTTGGCTTTTTAGATATATCTTCTTTGGGAAATTATCTATTCAGGTTTTTTGCCAATTTTTTAATTTTTTTCGGTTATTGAGTTGTGTGAGTTATTTATATATTTTGGATATTAATCCCTTATCAAATTATGGTTTACAATTAATTTTCCTGTTTCACAACTTGTCTTTACTCTGTTGATGGTTTCTTTTATTGTACATGTGGACTTATAAATTTAAAATCTTAAACTTTGTATTCTAGAAGTAAGTTGTTTGGTAAATATTAGACACTTTTAGTCAGAGCAAGGTTAGAAGTATCATTTTCTTCTTCCTGACTCACCTAAGAAGATGTTCTCTAAGCCTAGGCTATTATGGCCCAGCAAAGAATTCTGGGTCATACTCACTGTTCCTATTACCTTCTCAGTTGGCTTGTCATAGTCCCATCTTTTTTTCCACTATAAAATGCTCCTACAGGGCTGTTGAAACTGTAAATGGGTAAGACTGCGCAAAGGAGAAGATATCTTAAGGAAAAATTTTTCGTATTTTTTCTTTTTTAAATAATTTTTATTGTTATTCTATTATAGTAGTCTTAATTTTTCCCCATTTGCTCTCCTCCGCCCATCCCACCCCTGTTCCCACAGTCAATTCCCACACTGTTGTCCATGTGCATGGGTCATTCATACATATTCTTTGTCTAGTCCCCTCTCCTTATTTCCATGATTGTCCCTCTCACTCCTCTCCTCTGGTCACTTTCAGTCTACCCCATGTTTCCTTACCTAGGGTTCTATTTTGTGCATTAGTTTATTTTGTTCATTGGATTCCACTTATAAGTGAGATCATATGGTATTTTTCTTTCACTGCCTGGCTTATTTCACTTAGCATAATATTCTCCAGTTCCATCCATGCTGTCACAAAAGGTTGTAGTTCCTTCTTTTTTTTCTGCTGCTTAGTATTCCATTGTGTAAATGTACCACAGTTTATTGATCCATTCATTTACTGATGAGCACTTAGGCTGTTTCTAGCCCTTGGCTATTGGAAATAGTACTGCTATGAACATAGGGGTGCATAAGTTCTTTTGAATTGGTGACTCGGGATTCTTTGGGTATATTCCAAGTAGTGGAATTGCCAGGTCAAAAGGCAGTTCCATTTTTATATTTTTGAGGAAATTCCATACTGTTTTACACAGTGGCTGCACCAGTCTGCATTCCCACCAACAGTGTAGTAGGGTTCCTTTTTTCCACAACTTTGCCAGCACTTGTTGTTTGTTGATTTATTAATGATGGCCATTCTGATAGGTGTGAGGTGATATTTCAGTGTAGTTTTAATTTGCATCTCTCTGGTGGCAAGTGATGTTGAGCATCTTTTCTTATGTCTATGGGCCATTTGTATGTCCTCTTTGGAGAAGTGTCTATTCAGACCTTCTCCCTATTTTTTAATTGGATTGTTTGTCTTCCTGGTGTTGAGTCATATGAGTCTTTTTATATTTTGGAGATCAAACCTTTGTCCAATGTATCATTGGCAAATACGTTCTCCCATACTGTTGATTCCCTTTTCATTTTGATGATGGTTTCTTAGCAATGCAGAAGCTTTCTAGTTTGATGTAGTCCCATTTGTTAATTTTTTCGTTATATCCCTTGCCCTAGGAGATATATTGGCAAAAATATGCTTCACCAGATGTCTGAAATTTTCCTGTTTATGTTTTTCTCTAGGATATTAAAGGAAATTTTAATCTTGAAAAGTTAAAAGCTTTTAGAGCCCAACACATGTGTGCTAATGACATACAAATTACATACAAATTTTATGCAAATCTATCACTCATCCATACAAGTCTCCTGCTTTGATGTGGCCCCTGGGAAGCATCCTCCTGGAGATCATTAATCTAAAGAGTTGATTTAACAGCTTTCTCATTCTTTAACCTTTGGTTATCTAATTGCCTTTATTAGCTTGGATAATGCATAAATGCATTTGCTAGGATTTCATAAATAAGAGCTCATAATTTCCACAAAGGGATTTTTATTAAGTGAATAGTCATATATATGTCTCATATGTACTGTATATTTATGTATTCACACCCAAAAGCTCTATTTTGAAATTAGAATGCAAATAGAAGATATATGTGTAATAATTATCACTTTCCAATTAAGCACATTGAAAGGAATGCCATCTTTATGCTACCCTTAAGAATTGCCCTTTGAGATGTATTACTCTATGTCTTTAGTAAAACAAAGCAGTAATATTTAGGTACCAAATATGTCTGACAAAAGCTCTGTACCAGTAGATAGTGAAATCATACTAATTGGAAAAAAAAACATCTCTTATGTCTATTGTTGGATGTCAGGCAAGTTGTCTATGAATATTTCCCAAGTATTTCTAAGGTCACCCTGGAAAGAAACAAATCTGAGGCTAGGGAAAGGATTCCTTGCTCTCATCCTGTGTTCATAAGCTGATACTTGGAAAGCACTCAGTAAATGTTTGAGGGTGGAAGACAAACCCACAGACAGACCTGTTTACGTAAAGCTTATAGCTTCAGGGGACAGCATAGCAGCAGCTTCCAATAGCAAATTAAACTGACAAAAATCCCTACTTCAATAAAATCACTGGGAAGCTGAGTGTGCAGAAAGGGTAACCAAGATTCAAGCAGCTGGCATCCTCCCTCACACCCCAGCTTCATTTTGGCCCCAGCAAATCAGCACATACTCACTGAGTACCTCCTGTGGGTAAGACCCCATAACATGCATGGGGGAAAAACAAAGATGTGAAAATATAAACTGTCACCATCAATTAAAATCACCTTATAAGTCAACATCCTTTAGCTAGTGTACACATACAGAGATCTCACCCCTGAGATTTTCTCTTCCTGAACTTCAGCCAAGAGCAGGAATATGAAAAAAAATGAAAAAGTATCCCACACAAGAAGGTGGACTTTCTCTTATCATTCCATGGGCCATGGTCCTGGCCGCTTAATATAGACTACAATGGGCAGGAAAGCAAGTGACTCTATTCAGAAGTGTGATAGCCTGAAGGGTCTTGTTAACATTGTATTGCATTTAAAAGAGATTAAGGAGAAAGTTTTATTATGAATTGACACATTTGTGAGTGTATCTGCAAATATTGTACTTACCTTTGTACTTGCCAATTTATTTTTTACTCCCGAAATTATCCCAAAGTTGAACATTTCATGAATATAAAAAAGAATAAATCCAAAAGAATAAATGCCCTTTTAAAGGGAGCTACCATCCCGGGCACTGCACTGATCTGCAGACAGAGCTAATTGAGTATGAAAAAACTGACTTTATTTTGCTTAGGTTCACACCATGCAAATGCAAACCCAAGACAATCTAGTTACAGTCTAAGCTTTTAATCACTATGTTATGCTGCCTTGCTTTAGTAGACTCACATGTTTTGCTAAAAACTTCTGTAATTTGCTAGTCAATTGCAAGAGTGACTCCACAGATTAGGTACTGAAGGTGATCCACAACAAGCTGGATCCTTCCGAACTGGGAGGATTACTCTCATCTAAATGTCCATTAAGAAATGGAAAAAACGAACAAACTTTGCTTGTAATCTCAGTGCAGGAAGTGACGGATCAATCTGGTTATCAACTGAACTGTAGGATAGTTGAGTTCTGTTCTGCCAAAGATATGAATGTGCATTGCAGATGAAATGCTGAGCCAGTTATTCCCAGGGACCAGACTACAGATTTCAGCTGAAGCAGAACAGAAAATGCCTAAGGTTTTGAAATCTGCAGCCAGGGAGGAAGATAAGGTGGAAAGCAGCCAGACAAAAATCAAAGAAGTCCAAAGCATCCCCTCCAGTGCTTCCCCGTGATCTGCAATGCTGCTGAAAGGCAGGCTCAAAGGGGAAATTAGAGCCATTTGTCAATGGGCTGGCATTCTGGGTCTGGTTTTCAAAACAGCCGCATGCTTCCTCTTGGAGAACTTATGAGGAAGTCACCCTTGATTATCTACAGTGCCCATGGAGGGGTTGGGGGGCTCCTTCTAACTCAGAGGAAAGCTTTGAAGCCCCTTAATCTGTCTTTGGTCCCTTCTCCAACCTGGCTTCTACTTTCTCTGCCACCTACATTTTGCCTATACTTTAAAATCAAACGTACTTAATTTTCATTAGTTATTCTCTGGCAGGTAAGATATTTTAGGCAGGAATCAATCTTTTTAAGAAGAGTCAGGCTTAGCCAGTTTTGTGTCTAGGCAAGCAGGAATTGTTACAGGAAGAGGTACCAACTTAGAGTAGATCAGGTTTGGTCCTGAAGGGTAAGCTAGAATTCGCTGAGCATTTAGGTTGCGTTTACCCAAGCACATGGGGATATGTGGGTGTATTGTATATTCAGTACTTACTGAGCACCCAGCATGTGCTCATGTCACGTTGGAGTATAATCACTGCTTCTGAAGGGAGAGACCATGCTGGAGAAGGGTAGCACTAGCTGGGTAGTCTTGGGGGTGCACAGGCCAGAGGGATGGTGCATCCCAACTCTGCCAATGACATTTGTTGGAGAATACAGAGCACCATGACTGAAGAACATTGTTTGGGTTGATTCAGCCTGGTGAGTCCAACCTGTTTCAACAAGGGGAACTCACCTGGTATCAGAAGCTGAGATGTACTGTTACAGGGGTCAGAGAACTGGGACTGGAGAAACTGAGGGTTCACGGTTTGGGTTGGCAGGGACCAGGAAGTGGTCTATACAAACTTCTAGGCTCTGTGTCTGGGACTGATTTGCGTAAACTCCTAGTGTAAATTTCTACCAACATACCAAAGTTCTTAAGCTTTTTGTGGCATGGATACTCTTTGACATTCTGTTGATGAGTAGGGACCCCTTTGCAGATAAGGTTTTGAAATGCATAAGAGAAGATATATAGGATTATAAGTAATTTTTTCATATTAAAATACACTTCCATTCTTAGGCTCCATGGGCCCCAGCTAAACCTCAGGAGGTCAAAGTAAGAGAAAGATCTAATTGTTTTCTACCAACCTGCCTAGGAGCAGAGGGTTCTAGGGCTGTGTCTCAGGTAGGATAAGCAGTGGGTCTCAGAGGATAAGTCACCTCCTAAGACCCAGAGACCTAGGTGTGAAGGCTTTCAGCCAGATACAGCTTTTCAGATACAGCTTTTCTGATTCTATAGAACTTAATCTTACTTCTAACCCATGTTACGACTGAGGGGTGGGCTGGGGCTGGCAAGGGACCCAGAGTCAGTGTGCTCTGTGAATCTGCTGAGCAGCCAGGTGGAAAACTGACACAAGAGGGATAGGGGTTCCAGTGTGTAGACATACTACTGCTCCACAGATCAGCACTTCTCAGTCCAGCACTGTTGACATTGGGTGGGCACTTCTTATTGCTGGGGCTGCTCTGTGCATAGCAGGATGGTAGTGGCATCTTGGCCGCTACCCTCTCAGTGTCCATAGCACCTGCCTCAGTTGTGAAAATCACTCAGAGCCACAGCTATAGCATGGTGAATGTATCTGGCCCTGTTAGACAACAGAATAAATTTAGAGCTCTCTCTGTTATTTATTATTCTTTAAGTTTTTTTCCTCTCAAGGAACCTAGTCTCCCCAGTTAAAGGGTGAGAAATGTGATCCTCAATGCAGTCTGAAAATGAGGCATAATGCTTAAAATGGGATCCTGCAGAAAAATCTCAAACATTTAGCTGATGTAACGCTGCTAGCAAGGTCTGCAGAGGGCTCCATCCTCTTCATTACTAGTATCTAGGGGAGACCCTCACAAGGCTAGGCTGTATCTTGATTACAGTATCAGTGCTTTTCCAAGTAGACACAGCTAATCTTCAAGGGACCACATAACCTCCCTTCAAAAGTCCTTGTCTTCAGGACTTTGCCATTCAAGGAAGTTTGGTGCCACAAGGAGTGTACCTTCATCTTTACCCACATCCTGCAGTCCCACAAATGCAGTATTACTGCATATTAGCTTTCTTCTACCCATAGCACACTCATACTTAATACTGAGTTTGCCCTTAACTAAGATTCTTAGGTGCAATTCTAGAGCTCACATCTATTCAGGTGGTTAGAACTTTTCACTTCAGTGTAGGAATCTGTGGATGGTCTTGAAGGCATTGTATTATATATGTGTGTGTGTGTGTGTGTGTGTGTGTGTATGTGGTTGTTGTTGTTGTTTTTTACCACCATAATTCAGTGCCTGCTGCTATCAATCAATGAGTTCATTGTATTGTCTAGTGAATTTCATTCTGTGATTTGGCCCACAATTCAACCTTTAACTTCCTTTTTAAAAAGTTATATTCTGGAAGAATTTTAGATTTACAGAAAAGTTGCAAAGATAATATAGAGTTCCCCTATATTCCTGCCCCAGTCCCCCCATTGTAAACATCTTACCTTACTGTGGTAAAAGCTAAGAAACTGATATTGATGCATTAGTTTAACTAGACTCCCAGCTTTATTTGGATACCACTAGTTTTGTCGTTAGTGTCCATTCTGTGTTCTAGGATCCCATCCAGGGCACCTGACTGTATTTAGTCATCAGACCCCTCTGGTCTGTGACAGTTTCTCAGTTTTTCCCTGTTTTCCATGACCTTGATAGTTTGGGGCAGTACTGCCCAGGTATCCTGTAGAATTGCCAAAACTATAATTGCATGTTTTTTGGTAGTGATTATATTGGCATTTTGGGGTCTAAAATGCCCTTCATTAGACATCCAACTCGTTTTGCCTTTTCTGGCTTTGTGTTATATGCAGATCATGGTTGAGCCTTTTTTCTGTTATTATTTAAGTAGCTAATAAAGCTAGAGGTATAGATAAGGATAAATGTCTCTAATAGCCTAAACCCTATTTTATAAATGAGGTAGATTTGCTATAATGATCCCTTACTGGTGTATACTTATCACAGTTTTCCTTTAAATGGTCCATTCTAAAGTCATTTTGTTTATTTTTTTTTTCTGAAGTAGGCATCAAATTTGCCTGTTTGGACCATGTTTTCCCACCTTTGAAAATGTATAATGAAGTTTTGCCCACAAGATTGTGTATGTTAATGGCAGGTACATGTGGCTGAGTTTGAATAAACATACAGGGTTAAGTCATATATCTGAGCTACTGAATCAGCACATGGGAAAATTTTGTTGATAGAGTTTGTACAGATTTCAGTAGCATTTAATGTGGTGTCTCAACATACTATGGACAAAATAGAGTTACATCAGCTATCTAAGAATAGAATGAGGTGACTGTTTCTGATTGCAGGACACTGTGGGTTAATAAACTTGTATTATCTGAAGAGTTTTCTAACAGTGCTTTGCCATGGGTTCCATTATGAGCTATACTTATGGCCTCGACTTGCAAAATGCAAAAGGGGGGGGTAAGGAAATGAGTAGATGACCCAAATGTGGTAGTTACTGATCTATATAACTCCTTAGGTAAAAGTGACAATGCATCAATATAATCTTGGCAAATGGGTGTTTTTTTTAGCCAAACCAACCAAAAATAGTAATGTAAACTTACATTATCTCACTTTTTATGAGTACATTAGTTTCCTGTGGTTGCCGTAACAAAACACCACAAACTGGGTGGCGTAAAAAAGGACAGAAATTTATTGTCTCATAGTTCGAGAGCTCAGAAGGCTGAGATCAAGGTGTTATCAGGGCTGGTTCCACCTGAGAACCACGAAAGAGAATATGTTTCAGGCCCCTTTCCTGTCTTCCGATGGATTGTTGGCAATTTTTGGCATTTGTTGGCTAGTAGAAGTATTATACCATCTCTGCCTCTGTCTTCACATGGCATTTTCCCTGTGTGGTACCTGTGTCTAAATTCCCCAAGATGAGTTCATCTTAACTAATTACATCTGCAATAACCAAAGAAGGTCACATTCTGAGGTAGGATATGAGAATATGAATTTTTAAGTACACAGTTCAACCCAGAGAAGTTCTGGTTGTAGTAAAGCTTAGTGGCTTAATCATGCAGTTAATTGTGCTCGCAGATTTTGTAGGTCTGGAATCCAGACAGGCTTCAGTGGGAATGGTTTGTTTCTGCTCTGATATCTGGGACCTTAGCTAGGAAGACTCATAAATGACCTATGGCTGGAAATCATCTAAAGCATTAATCATTCATTCATACATCTGATGCCTGGGCTGATATGATTCAAAGACTAGTACAGCTGACTAGGGTGCCTATATGTGGCCTACCCCACATGGTCAGGCGTCCTCGTAATATGGCTGCCTCAGGCTTCTTACCAACATGACTGCCTAACAACATTCAAAGTTCTTACCTGACCACTTTGGTTCCAGGTATGAGTTCCGGTGATTAAGGTAGGAGATATGTTGTTTTTCATGACCTGGACTTGGAAGTCATAGAGCATTACTTCCACTGTACACTATTGGGTGGAGCATTCTCAAGGTCCCCGATTCAGGGAAGTAGGAAAGTCATGCTGTAGAATAACATGTGGAGTAAGTGATATTGCAGTGGCCATTTCTGGAATACACAATCCGTCGGAGTAGGTAGTCTTCCTCATTGACAGAGTCAGAGCTAGTTGATTGTAAAGCAGTCTTGTATGGACCATTGTGAAAGCTTGCCTTTGGGATTTTCCTCTTTATTTCTTTCTTTTGTAAACCCTGAGGAAAAAGGAAAAGGGCTTCTGGTGACTAACTTGGCTCAAATTTTAAAAAGCACAAGCTTAGCAGCCATTTCTGCACAGGGGCCTCTGAGGCAAACTGGACTTCACAGAGGGACCTCTGTGCTAAACTGCCTACCTGAACTTTGTTTCCGTCATCTGAGCCAGCCCTTATAAAGGTTTCCTAGACTCCTGTTTCAACTAACAGGTTTGAGGCTTTCCCCACTCAGTAAGAGCTGTGCAGCTCTGATCAATGAAAGTGGCTCTATTGTGACTAATCAGGACAGTGCCTTTGGACCAATCATATGGTGAGGATTCAGAGTCCTCATTTATATGCAAATGGACTAATCAAGGACCAAGGGCAGAGACTTCTGTCCATATAAGAGAGTTCTCTTATGGCTCCAGGAGGGCACTTTCCACTCAATGCTCAAGGCTCCTTGTCTAGAGCTGAAAATGCATCACTGGGGTGAAACAGAGCAGATAGTGAAAAAGAGCAGAGCTGTCTAGCAGAGAGGGATCTGGCCCTATGACAATGCTGTTTTCACAACCGTGCTGCATTACTGTTCAAACTGAAGAAAGTTTCATTCTTTACTGTATCCCAAATTGTGGATTCCTTTTGGAGTTGAATTAGCACCAATTACTGTCCGTTGACTTTTTTCCATTCCTTCCTTCCTTCCTTCCTTCCTTCCTTCCTTCCTTCCTTCCTTCCTTCCTTCTTTCCTTCCTTCCTTCTTTCCTTCCTTCCCTCCCTTCTTCTTCTTCTTCTTCTTCTTCTTCTTCTTCTTCTTCTTCTTCTTCTTCTTCTTCTTCTTCTTCTTCTTCTTCTTCTTCTTCTTCTTCTTTTCTCTCTCTCTCTCTCTCTCTCTCTCTCTCTCTCTTCCTTATTTGTTATGTTATAGAACTCCTTTGGTAGATTTCCCATTCTCTGTTGATTCAATTTTTCCATAGGAAAAATTCCATTTAAAATTTATCCTGTGACATACAAAACTACTAATTCCAAGTTCTGTTCCATAAGACCTGGAATAAATTATGCCAGACTCTGGTGAGATTTATAAAAAAGTTTTTGAAAATAAGAGAGAGTAAAGCAAAAGCAAAGTCCTTGAATGCATGTAACAATTCAGTGGTTTTTGTTTCAAAGAAAATCACACAATGCTCATATAAGAATCAGTTCAAAGTGTTTTCATCTCAGGGAGAGAGGATACAGGGCATATTATCCCTTAGAATAGAAACTGCAGACAAGCCTTTTCTATCTTGTGATTATGGGGCTAGCATTCACCAACAATAATTCAAATTCTTCCCAGGCTTAAAGGAGCCCTATATCTGTCTCCTCCCTGTCTTTACACCACAAGAAATTTCAGTTACAATTTCATCACAAATGAAATAGGTTTAGGCTTTTCCCATGCTACCCATTCTTGTTCTGATTCTTGCTCTCTCAGTTCATAATGGGAAAGAATCACTCTTCATATTCACCTACAAATTTTCCATGGTGGCTGCCAGAAACTGTCCAGGAAAATTAGCCACTGTGATGGCTCAGAAATGCCCTATCCCACTGACCCCATTCTTTGCCTACACATAAAAAGGTGACTTGGAAGCCTTGGGAATTCTGTTCAGAATTGTTTTCTCATCATGACTCTCTGTCTCACCATTCTATCAGAACCCAGAAAACAATATTTTCCCAACAAGGCACATACATGTGTTATAATATCATGACTAATACCTCCAGTCCATCCTCCATCACACTTTATGTGAAGTCTAGAGTGTTCATGAGGAAGTTAGAATCAGTCTTAATGTTTATATAAAAATACATCCATTTCTTTCTTTGGGTTTGTCTATCTTCTTGAATTAAATGGTAAGTTTATTTCTATTTACTTAACTCATAAGAATCAAAATATTTAAGGATAAACTTTTCCTTTGACTACAGCTTTCGGTACAATACTTTAATTTTGCTATTAGGGGTCTCAATGTTTAATTTAAAACAATCTTTAACACTAGTTTTTATTTCTTTTTGCCACTGTTATTTATTAGAATATTTATTCCCAAATTCTATGTTTCAGTAAAATGAGAAAAGGAAACACAAAGCATAATAAAGCCATCATGCATATCCCCATCATTCAGAATAAAATATTGTTACCATTATTTAGTATATATATTCTAGAGAGAGAAAAAATGAATATTATAAGCAAAGCTAAATGTTCCCTTAATGACCATGACAGAACCATTTTTAACTCCCAGAGCTCACTAGCATAAGTTAGGTATATACCATTTTGTTCAGTTACATATTTTTAAATTTCTTTATACTAGGCAATCATATTCTACATTGTATTTATTCACCCCCCTATCTAGGCCTGTTTCCATCACCCCTTTTTTCCTATTACAAGCATTGCTGTAATGAACCTGTCTCATTTACATCTCATTGTGATCATGTAGGAGTGTTTCCTTAAAGCGTGCACAGAGAAGTGACTTAGTGCCCCTGTTGGATATGCACATTTCTAAGTTCAATAGATATTGCCCAGTTGCTCTTCAAAGTTCTTATAGCAATTCATGCTCAAAGCATGAAGTTTTAAATGTAATATTTAATTAATAATATGTAGTTTGCAAATGTTCAGAGCATGTGGCTTATGTTGTGAAGTTGTACAGAAATAATATATAGTTGTACTACATTCTCCTTGAAGCTAACCAAAGCTATTTTAAGTTTTCTGATACTATCTTTTTTCAAAGAAGCTCCTCTTAATTTCAAATCCACCACTGATCCCAGTGACTACAGCAGTATTATCTGACTGCTTTGCCTTAATTTATACAACAGTCCTTAAATCTCAGTGCAAAATATTCAGTCTTCATATATTTCATTTTTGAATTGAACCTTAGTAGTATTTTATTTAATTTTAATATTTAGATTACAGTTGACAATCAATATTATTTTATAATAATTTCAGGTATATAGCAAAATGGTTAGGCATTTATATAATTTATGAAGTGATTACCCCCCAGACTTATTGGGGGTTCACTTGATACTATATTTTTAATGCATTAAGGTCTATATATCTTTTTGATTTTCAATTTAGATTATCCTCTTTATCAATACTAAATAACCTCAGTCCCATTTGATTTTTTTTCTTGTCTATCCTAAAATTGTGTTAAATTTTACCATGGTTCTGCTTTTTAAAATTTGCATTTACTTAATTTTTGTCCCTTGTTTTATTTCTCCTTTCCTCAATATTATCCAGTGTATTATATACTGTATTGTTTTCTAATGTGCTACTTGGCAAAAGAGAAATCTAAAGGCAATTCCATGTTTGTTCCTTTTAAGATTACTTGTTTATGGCCTGCATTCTTCTGGCAATTTTTTTATGATTGCAATAAAAGTTCAATATTTTCAGTTGTGTATTTTTTAAATTTTTATTTAGCTGTGTATTTCAATCTGTGTTTCAAAGTTGTTTTCTTCAGTCATGTTTTCATTCTCTGCACACAAATATGTTATTCTTCATGATGCTGCCTCTTCTTATGCATTCTGGAGGAGGTTGTCAAGCTTGCCCCACTTTACTAATATATTTTCCACAATATCAGTTCCACTGTTTACTATTCCTTGTGCCAATTTACTTGCTTTATTGCATTTCTTGAATTATTTTTTATTTTCTCATCCATTCCCTTCTTTATAAGTTTTAGGGAGTTTTCCTTTGGCTTTTTGGAGACCTTTCTTGCAACGCATTAATATCGTTGAACAATCTAGAAAGCGTTATTCTAGGTGTTCTGTTCAATTTTCAGCAGTTTTTCCTGACTCTGACAGTTTAGGGGATCAATTCCATATCCTTTCTCTGCTGGGTTATTCGCCTGTTTTCTATGGGCACGCATATGTGTATATACTTACCTTGGAGAGAGGTTTATTCAGACCCAGAATTTGTCTGAGAGCAGCACAGACCTGGTGCCCACAGCCCAGCCTCCCAGTGCCTTGTCCAGTGAGCGATGTCCTTTCACATCCAATAAACAGGAGTTGGTGGAGGCAGCTAAGTTTCCATTTAGGGTAGCTGCAGAGAGGACCTTCTTAGTGCCTCAGTTTGTCCTTTGATAAGTTGAACTGACAGGATACACACAGGTTCCTCTGGGCTTGGCCACTGTGCCTCTCTTCCCTCCACAAATACTTTACTCACTGGAACCACATTGCCCAGAATTTCTTGTGTTTCCCACACCTCCATGCTCCTTCCCAACTTATGGGCTTTCTTCATTTTTCTTATTTTTAGGCATACATGGTAAGAATATGAAAAATGGTAATGGTGGTGTATTGGTGTAGAGGTGGCTGCACAGTACAGTCACGATCAAACAACATTCATTTATGGAAAAAGATTGGCTGCCCAGTTTTCCTTTCCTGAGAAGAGAGTAGGGAGTGAAGGAGGGAGAAATATCTCCTTATTGCTGTCTGTCTGGCAGTTTGTTCTGTTGGGGGAAGGAAGTAAAGCATATGTAAGATGCTCATTTTAGTGTCTCACATTAGCACCTTATGGATAATTTTTTTTAAGATCTGTGTGTAATGTGTTGTTATGCTTTGCCATCTTTTACTTTGTCACAAAGGCTGTTTCAGAGACTCCTGGCTAGGATTTATACTTAATAACATGTGTCTGAGAAGATTTTCTGGAAGTTTCATTTCTCTGTTATAAATGCTTTCCATTAGATATACACTTAAGCATTGTTGAGTACCAAAATAGTTATCATTAGTTCCATGGAACAGTTGAGTGAAATCATCATGAAACAATTCTTTGTATAGTAAGTGCCTAGAAGTCAGAGAATCACTAAGTCACGATTGGTACTCAATAGTGTGGGTGGATTCACTACTGCCTAGATTTACAAAGGAGGGAAAGAAGCAAAGAAGGAAGGAAGGAAGGAAGGAAGGAAGGAAGGAAGGAAGGAAGGAAGGAAGGAAGGAAGGAAGGAAGGAGGGAGGGAGGGAGGGAGGGAGGGAGGGAGGAAGGGAGGGAGGAAAGAAGGAAGGAAGGGAGGGAGGAAAGGCAGGGAAGGGAGGGAAGGGAGGAAGTCCTGCAAAATAATTAGATTCCAAAATCTTCAAGATAATTAAAAACATGCAGGAAATGAAATAGCAGAGCATTTTCTACCTATAGATTAATGTAAATAAAAGTCCTAATTAAAAAAGAAAATGCAATATAAAACAAGCCAAGTACATTTTGTTTTATGTGCATATAAGCTCATATTTTATAGGTAAGAGCCATTAACAGAATACAATTTCTATCCAGGCAGTTTTATTGATATTTTTTGTTATAAATTTAGAAGCATAGAACATATTATGGTTTTTATAAACATCACAGCTTATAGAGTAACTGGAAAGCTGGCAAAAATTCACAGCTTTTCCATATTTCAGTAATTCCCATGGTATTCTTTTGTGTATCTCCTTCTTCTGCCAAGTGCCTCCACCAAACAATTCATTTATTTCACATTAACTTCAGTTGTTCTCTGCAGTTACTTCATCCATAGCCTTAGAAGTATGCAGTTAGGTTTTCCAAGTATGTTTGAAAGTTTCTTCCCTGCTTACAAGTTATCTAATTATTTCTATAGCTTTCAATTCCAGCCGTATTAAGTGACCCGAGATAGACTATATTGGAAGTAACCTCCACCCACTTACTATGAGCAGATGTAATGGAGAGATGTCTTGCCCATACAGAATTTTTCTTTTCTGATAGACTATGGAAAAGTCTTCCTGATATTTAATTTTCTTGAGATTTTCCCTTCAGAAAAATTGTTTTCCAGGTAAATTGTGACTTTGTGTCAATGAGTCAGATGAACAGTCTGGAGTGTTCCTATGTATGATTCAGGATTTACATTTGACTTTTATGAAAGTGGCTCATTTTGGCCATAAGCTTGTAATGCCCTCAAATTATTATCAAAAAGGAGCATTACCAAGGAGCATGTCTCAGTAGGAAATCACAGTGTTTTTTCTTTGCCAAAAAAATAATCACCGTCAAAATTACAATGTGTAAATTTTTGTCAGAAATTCTACTCACAAAGGAATGTGTGTTGATAGCTTTTTATGTCAACCCGAGGATCTATGTATAACTTATGGCCTCAAGAGTGTTTGGCAGACATAGGTCTAAAAACCAACCTAATTAATACCCTTTGACAAAGATTAATTAGCTTACCATGGATTCACAGGGTACACGGAATGTGATTGTTCATTATAAAGGAAAAAATATTCGACTACACTGAGGCAAAATGCTAATTCTGGGGTTTATAAGGCCTGACAAAGCTTAAACAAGCTAATAATAGTTTAACAAAAATCTTAATAACATGTTGATGAATAAGACCAATAGAAAAGCATTTTCAGTTACAGCATAACATGCTCTTGTCCCTTGTACTATAAATAAGAGAGTCATGAACAGCCACTCACAGTCCTGTACTTGGGAGTTATTTACCATCTGAGGTCACTAAAGCTTATTCTGGATCAAAGAATTATGTCAGCTGCTAATTCAGTTCCTCTATTCATTAGGTCTGGGTATATTTTCAGCAAATGATATCAATAAAGGTGATAGAAAGAACACAGTGCATTGCCCATGACTCCCATTTGTGAGCAGGCTGCTTGCAGCTTTTTACACCAAGCAAAGGAGTTTGGCCTTAGTAATAAGAAATATGTAATGAAAAAAAAGTAAGACAAGGGAATTCAAACGTTAGGTACCAATAACCTAGAAAGAAGTACAAGAAGGATGATGTAAGAGAAAAAGCCTTAGGGGATTACTAAATTCATAAAATTATAGCTATATCATGGAAGTCACAAAAAGTCTGATATAATTTAATTTTATGGCCTATCTGAGGCTAACAATAGTTAGTACTTCTGCTTGGAGACATGCAAATATAAAAAAAGGGGAATTGTCAATTTTGGAATTTCCCAATAAAGCCCATTCTATTCTTAAGAATTTTTAAGGAACAAAAACTTTTAGAATAGTGTAATGGCTAGTGACATAACATTCTTCTAAACCTGCATTCTTTCCAAATTATTTGCAAGGCCAAATGTAGCTCTTAGGATGGGGAATTCTTCTGATATTGCAACAGATTGAAACTGGCATTCACTTTGAGCCTCTTAAGAGCTCCTTTACTGGCATTATTTCATCATTTAAACCCCCTAGCAGTATACAGGTGCCATTATTGTTTCTATGAAATCTGCCACCCCTTGAAAAAAAAGTGTCAGATCCAAACAGTTTCACTGGTGAATGCCTTACAGTCTTCAAGGACAGTGTTTGGTCTATTAGAACCATTACTGAGCATTAAAAAGAGTTGAGTGGATCAGAAAACTGTGGTACATTTACACCATGGAATACTACACAGCAGAAAGAAAGAAGGAACTCTTACCTTTTGTGACAGCATGGATGGAACTGGAGAGCATATATTAAGTGAAATAAGCCAGGCAGTGAAAAAGAAATAGCATATGATCTCACCTATAAGTGGAACCTAATCAACAAGCAAACAAGCAAGCAAAATACAACCAGAGACATTGAAATTAAGCACAAAGAGACAATAACCAGAGAGGAGGGAGGAGAGGGATAATAGGGGATAATAGGGAAAGGGCAAGCAAGGGACAGGCATAAAGTACACATGGACAAAGCCAAAGGGGGTAGGTTCAAGGGTGGGGAGGTGGGGATGCATGAGGTGGAGGGATGTGGGAGAGTGAAAGTGGAGACAACAGTACTGGAACAACAATTAAAAAAAATAAAGTCAACAAAGCTACAATATCAAAATGTGATCAAGATAATCACCCTGGTACACACAGACACACACACAAAAACTCAGATGAATCTAAATTCATAAATTTGGTTTGATTTATAAATGTTGACAAAAAAACCCTACTTAAAATAATAACAAATAGAATTAAGGAGCATCTAAAATATAATTCTCCATGACCAAGTGTGATATGACAAGGATATAAAAAAAGAAACTTTTCAATTAGAAAGTATATCTATCTATATCTAATCTATATCTATATCTATCTATTTCATGGTCTGCCCAGAAGGTATCTAGTCATGTAATATGAAAAATAGAGACATTTCTTGAACAAGATACAAGAAATATTGTACATAGGACAATGACGTCTCAGTCCCCTTCAAAGAAGGCACCTTGGGATCTCACACAGTTCTCCCAGTCACCATCAGCTGCCCTGTTTTCCTGAATCTCATTGACAATCTGAAATCTCTTCCCTTTCAAAGGTGATTTTAGTTTTGAGAAAAGCCAGAAGTCACAGGGCACCAAATTTGGGCTGTAGGAGGGCTGAGTCACCTGGGTGATTTGATGTTTGACCAAAAAACTCTGCATGAGATGAGATGCATGAGCAGGCATGTTGTTGTGATGAAACTGCCAATCACCAGTTGCCCATAGCTGTGGCTTTCTGAATAGTTTCAGAAACTATTCTGTGGTCATCTGAATAGTTTCCATGGAGGAATGTTCAAGCTTAATGCAAAATTTGATGCAAGAGTTGCTCTATTTGCTCAGTCATTCTGAATGCAAGGGCCACACAGTACACGCACTCACTCAACAGCACCTACTGCCCCCACTGACTAGTACAGTGAAGTTGTCATTATTCATACATGTGCTTGTTCATACATGTCATTGTTCATACATTTCATCCTACTCTCCTTGGCTGCTAAGTTACATTGATGTTGCTCAGACCATTCTCATTATATTAACAATGGCTGGACTTTTTCCAGACAGATGTCTACATCACTAGTTAAATTAAAACCATAATGGGATACCAGTATAGACACCCACTCACACTCATTCCCACACACACACCCATTAGAATGTCTAGAATTCTTATTCCTTGTGTCTTTTTGCAATCTAATCCTTCTTCTACCCCAAATAACCACTGATCTTATTTCTGTCACTAGAGATTAGCCCATATTTCATAGACTTTTAGATACATGTATATTGCTTAATCCTTCATGACTGGTTTCTCTTGCTTAGTAAAATGATTTTGAGGTTCATCCAGGCTGTTGCATGCATCACTGGTTTATTGCTGTTTATTGGTGACTATTATTTCATTGTGTGGGAATATTAAAATTTATTTATTTTGTCTATTAGGTATTTGGTTTATTTCCAGTTTGAACTTACTATAAATAAAGTTGCTGTGACCATTTGTGTAAAAGTACTTGTTGGGGCATATGTTTTTATTTCTGTTGGGTAAATAGCTAAGAATGGAATGGCTAGATTACATATTGATAACAGGCATATTTTTAACTTTTAAAGAAACTGTTAACATTTAATATAATAAAGTCTTGGTGATGATGTACTCCTTCAGCTTTATCTTGTCTGGAAAGCACTTTATCTGCCCTTCAATTCTAAATGATAGCCTTGCTGGACAGAGTAATCTTGGATGTAGGTCCTTGCCTTTCATGGCTTGGAATACTTCTACCCAGCCCCTTCTGGCCTGCAGGGTTTCTTTTTAGAAATCAGCTGATAGTCTTATGGGGACTCCTTTGTAGGTAACTCTCTTTTTCTCTTGCTGCTTTTAAGATTCTCTCGTTATCTTTAGCCTTTGGAATTTTAATTATGATGTGTCTTGGTGTGGACCTCTTTGGGTCCAACTTGTTTGGGATTCTCTGAGATTTCTGGACTTGTATGTCTATTTCCTTTGCCAAATTACAGAAGTTTTCTTTAATTTTTTAAAAAATAAATGTTCAATTTCTTGCTCTTCCTCTTCTGGCACTCCTATGATTCAGATGATAGAATGTTTAAAGGACAAGGAGATCAAAATGTGAATGGTCAAATGACAATAAACTCACAATTATCAACAACAGAGTCTAAAAAGAAAACAAAAACAAACTAATCAAACAACTAGAACAGGAACAGAATCATAAAAATGGAGATCACATGGAGGGTTATTAGTGGAGAAGGGGTAAAGGGAGAATGGGGAAAAAGGTACAGAAAATAAGAAGCATAATTGGTAGGTACAAAATAGACAGGGGAATTTTAAGAATAGTACAGCAAATGGAGAAGCCAAAAACTCATATGTATGACTCATGGGCCTGAACTAAGGTGGGGGGATTGCTGGAGGGAATGGAGGTACTGGGCAGAGGGGGGCAAAGGGGACAAATGGGACAACTGTAATAGTAAAATCAGTAAAATATACTTAATAATAATAATAATAATAATAACAGAAACTGTTAAACAGTTTTCCAAAATGTTACATTGAATTGAAGTGAACTGCAATGTTTTCTACAGAACAATATTCAACCTCTCTTGAACTTACGCAATAAAGCTTTTAACCTCAACACACTTGAAAATTTCTTAAGATCATCAAAATTCTAAAATAAAAAGATCATCAAAATTCTCCATGCTGCTGAATTTAAAGGTTGATCTTCATGCTTTATCTTACTCTACCCATTAGCAGTCTAATGCAATTGATCACTCCCTCCTTGGAATGCTTTCTTTGCTCCATTCTAAGACAACTCACTTTTCTGGCTTCCCTCTTACCATTCTGTTCATTCCTTTCTAGTCTGCCTTGTAGGATCCCCTTCTTCCAAAGGTGTAAATGTAGGAGAGTCCTAGAATTCAATGTTTGGCGCTCTGCCCTTCTCTGTCTATGCATGTTGTAGGTATCTCATCCGTGTCAGTGGCTTTAAACACCCTAAGTTCTCTGATATATTTTTCCACTCCTTCATCTAGCTGTGTATCTATATTCCCTTCCTCCCTTCCTCTTCAGATTTTTAAATCTTTTCTATCTCCAGCCTTGACCTTTTCATTTGAGCTCCAGTATCACATATCCAAATACTTATTCAGTTGGTATCTGACATGCATATATTAGAATACATATACATATTTAAGGAAAAAAAACCTCTTGATTTCTCCTCAACCCTGACTCAAGCTTCTCAAACCTAGAATTTCCCCATCATAAAAAAGAACAACTCCTTTCATCAAGTTGCTTAGGTCACAAAACTAAAAGTTAATATTGATTTCTCTTTTTCTTGCACATCCTATAGTTACGTGATCAGCAAGTCTTTTAGCTTTAATTCCAAGATACAATATGAATTTAACACTTTCACAATCTCATGGCTTTTCCCTGGTTCATGACATGGTCAGGATCTCCCAGGAGCCCCCTTATTCACACTCTTACCCCCATGAAATCTGTATTCAACACAACAGTTATATTAAAGTCTTTACAATATAAATAGGGTCACATAACTCCCCTGCCCAGCAGCCTGAGATGGCTTTGGTTGAATGCGGAATCACATAAAATCTCCATCATGTGTGAGCAACAAGGTTCTGCATGATCTGGGCCTGCCTGCCTCTGTGACTCCATCTCAGTTCACACACACCTTGAGACTCACTTTGCTCCATGCTGGCTGTCATTCTGTTCCTTGAATAAACCAAGCTCCTCTGGCTTCTGAAAATTTGCACCTGCTATTCTCCTTTCCTGGAATGCTTTTTATTCTATGTACTCATGAACCATCTTTGCTTTTTTTCAGATATCTGATCTCTTCAATAAAAACTTCCCCAAACATCTAATCAGTACAGCCCTCTCCTTACGCCACTTGCCTGCAAGATACTTTCTCCACATAAGACGACTAGGACATGGACTCTGCACAGCCAGGGACCTCATTGGCGGTTTCTATTAGAGAGACTAGCCAATGCTGCCCTTGCAAATCACCTGAAGATCTCTGTGCTCAATGACACAAACATTTGCTTTTCATTCACGTCAAGTCCACTATGGATCTGTATGGCTCTCCAGAACCATAGTTCTGTATGCTTGGGCTATGAGGCTGAGAGGTGCTCTACCATATCTGGCTGCACTATCTAGAATACATAGGCAAGACACTAGAAGGAATCAAATGGTAATTACATACTAGATCTTAAATACCTTTGCCTGAAACGGACTCAAGTTACTTCTATTTATACTGTATTTACAAAACATGCCACAAGACCACAACCAACTTAAGCGTGTGAAGCCCAGAGGAAGAGGAGAAGCAATTGACAGAGGGAACGGCAGCAGATATACCTACTCCAACTGCCTTACTAATCATTCTACCCACAGCATCTGGCGCTTGGCAAATTGGGCTTGGCTTAGAGTAGATCCTCAAAAGATGTTAGTTGTATGAGATTAAATATTTCCAGATCTTGGTTTTTTCTCATCATGGAGTAATGGTCCTAAGAAAGCCAAAAGACTTCCAACTGTGCCTTTGGGTCGCCCTACCTCCCTACTTCTGGCACATGTTTTTAGATATACGATTCTCTTGTACTTCACTCTCTGCCCCATTAGAAATGATGTATTTGGTGATGCATTAATGCACAGTATGAATTAGTTAAATGTCATCCTGCCAAGAAGAATGAATTTTACACATAGTGGTTCCCATCTAAAAACCACATTTTTTGTAAGGGATATCTTTCTGGTACTTTCAAACTACAAGACAAAGGCAACTGCCTACTTCTAAAAGGATTGTCTTCTCTGATACTTTTTATCTCATTAGTTTTAATCACTAATCATGTTACCTTCTGATATTGTACAATTTATCCTAAGCCTAGTACAATGGACTTAGATAACAAAGCAAGCCTGTTTCTGAGTCTTGCATCTAGCAGGTCTTGTCCATTGGTGGAATGATGTGCTCAGCACACTGGGGGTCTGAGAGATCATCCATCCTGACTTACCAGTGAGAAAATTAGAAGCCTGAGATTTGACAGAGTTACCCTAAGTGACGCAGCTATTTAAGAATCAGACAAGAGAACTTGAAGGCCCCACTAACTAACCAAGAGACAGATTGTACAAAAACCCAAAAATAGATAATCTTATTTTTACTAGGAAGTTAGTTCTTTAAAAATTCAGAAATTAAAAATCTATCTTAATTCAAATATGCCTATCTGAAAGCACTGTCTTCTCATCAGAAAGAATATGTTAAATTCCCACTGTGCCCTGAGATCATTACAATTGAGTCTGAATTTATATTTTAAAAAACACAAAACCTTTGAGGTTTCCATGAAATTTCATCCTGTACTTCTGAGGAAATAACACAGAAATCCTCCTTCTTTGAGAGGAACTAAGTGGGATGGGAATTAAACTTTTTCCAGCATCTTTGCATACTCCATAGATGTCAGACCCTCAGGATCAATGTCATTTTTACTGTGTAGGAGAGTTAAATTCTTGCCAGCTCTTCTTGAGGAGAAATCATGGAGTCTACGTATTAGTGGAACAATTAAAGAACTAAAAGATGATAGTGAAAATCTGGTTTCTTTTCCAAAGGCCATTAAGATCTTGATAGCATTATGTCCTTAAGCAGCATATTCCAGACAAAGGCAGTAGAGTGTAAAGGTTAAAGGCACAAACTCTGGAACCAGGTCGTAAATACAAATCCCTGCCTCTTACCAGCTGAGAAGCCCTGACAAGCCACTCTGTGTCTATTTCCCCACCTGCAAAATAGGGATGCTAAATATAATAATACCTGCCTTATAGGTTTGTTCAGTGGGTTTGATTAGATGTTAGTACAGTGTCTGCCACTAACACACACTGTAGAAGCACAAATCAGTGTGGTTCATTGCATGTTGATCCACCTCCAATATTCACTTCTCACATAGCTGTCACCCGCAGTGGTGCTGCTGTTATATTGGTGCTCTCTGATTGCAAATGGAAAGGGCATTCTCCCAATAAATAGTGTTAGGTACTCACAGCCACCATTCCATGGAGGTATTTCGGACATCAATTTAATGCACATAATTACCTAATATCAGCCAATTGACAGAGGTCATGGGGGCCACCCCATGCCCAAATCCTCTAAACTCAAGTAGTACAACGAGGAGTATGTATTCTTCCTCTGGAAACTTGCTTTTCTGCCCTCTCTGCTTCCAAGAACGCCCTGCCAATCCCTTGGTCACTCATGGAAAAGGCCTCAGAGCCATCTTCAGCTCCTCCTTCTCTCTCAACCCTACTTTGAGTCACTCTTAAAATCCTGTCCATTTTATCTGATAAATATGTACTTTGCCCGCTATACTCTGGCTCATGGAGAGTCCTGAGACACCTGTCAGTGCCATGTTCATCATCTTCCTCAGCATCTGTCTGGATTAGAGCAGTGGCCCTCCCTCCACCAACAAAGTCCCAAGTCCTTGCCGGTGTTCTTTCTAAACACAAAGAGGGTTGAGTGCTGCCCTGCATAGAAGTAAAACAAGATCAAATAAGTCATTTTCCCCAGGATAAGGCCTTTTGCCTCACACCCTGTGATGACCGGAATACCCACTCCCCTTTGCAGGAGATTATTCTTAATTATACAAACCCAGGCTTCAAACCTTTGGTATACTCTCTGTCTGCTGTCCATTTGATTCACCCCCCAAATTCTTTCTCACAGTCTAAAGACCTGCAATGTCCACCTTTTCTACTCTGCCATCCACCACACCCTTGAGGCTCATCTCTAGGAGCCACACAGCCTCCCTGCATGGACCACACTGTTTTCTAATTATTCCTTCCATACCCAGCTCTAGACAAGCAGCCTTCCTGGTGAAGAAGCAGTGTTCTTCATCATTGTACCCCCAGGGTCAAACCTGACACATTACAAATTCTCAATCAACATTGTTAAAGAAACATAAATTGTTGATACAGGCCAGAAAGTAACCCTTACTCCAAAACATTCATTCATTCATTCATTCATTCATTGACTTGCCCTGAAGTGGCCACAGCCCCCACAACTCTGTTTTAGGCAGTTGTTATTTGCAAGTGCAGCTGAAAGTCTGTGGCCTTTGATGTCTGGCAGCCAGTGGCACCACTTCTTATCATCTCAGTGACATCAAACGAAACCCTTGCTCAAGTGGAAGTGCATTGAAAATGCCTGCCCAGTGCTGGACCATAGTAAACACTTCCAGCTCTGGTTCCCAAGCCGGTCTGCACACTACAGTCATCTGGAGGCTCCAGCAACTACTGTGGGTCGTGGTCCCTACGATTATGATTTAATTGGTCTAGGCCATGACTTAGAGTGTGAAAAAGATCCCCAGGTGGTTTTGACACACATGCATTTAGGAACTACTGGCTTAATAGATAGCTATTGTGAAGCTCCTGGACAAGATGGAGGCATAGGTAAACATACTGTGCCTCCTCACACAGCCAAAATAAGGACAACAAAAATTTAGAAACAAAAAAAAAACAACCAGTACTGACAGAAAATTGAACTGTATGGAAGTCTGATCACCAAGGAGTTAAAGAAGGAACATTTTTCCAGACCGGTAGGAGGGGTGGAGTTGGGTGCCCAGGTGGAAAGGACACGCAGCAAAGCGGTGGCTGTTGGACTCTGGGTGTGCAAGGTGGCAGTGGGTGGACCCAGTGAGGTGGCGGATTTGTGGAGGGGTGCGGTGCACAAGGTGGCTGGCAGACCCGGCAGTCCCACATTCGAGTGCAGATAAACCAGGCAAAACTGAGGAGCGAGACAGACCATGCAACCCAGGGTCCCAGTGTGGGAAAATAAAGCCTCAAAACACCGATTGAAAATACCTATGGGGGCTGAGGTTTCAGAGAGACTTACAGCCTCACAGGAGAGTTTGTTGGAGAGACTCAAAGGGTTCTAGAACGTACACAAGCCCACCCACATGGCAATCAGCATCAGAAGGGCCCAGTTTGCTTGGGGGAAGTGGTGGAAGGTACTGAAATCTGGCAGAGAGCTAAGCAGGTGCCATTGCTCCCTCTCTGATCCCTGCCCCATATATAGCATCACAACCCAGCGACTGGGTTGCCCCATCCAAGTGAACACCTAAGGCTCTGTCCCTTACTACATAACAGGTGTGTCAAGACAAAAAAAGTGGCCCAAACAAAAGAACAGATGAAAGCCCCAGAAATAATACAACTAAGTGACACAGAGATAGCCAACCTATCAGGCACACACTTCAAAACACTGGTGATCAGGATGATCACAGAATTGGTTTAATTTGGTATCAAATTAGATGAACAAATGAAGGCTATGCTAAGTGAAATAAAGGAAAATGTACAGGGAACCAGCAGTAATGGGAAGGAAACCGGGACCCAAATCAACAGTTTGGAGCAGAAGGAAGAAAGAAACAACCAAACAGAAAACAAGGAAGAAACAAGAATTCAAAACAATGAGGAGAGGCTTAGGAAACTCCAGGACATCTTTAAACGTCCCAACATCTGAATTATAGGGGTACCAGAAGGGGAAGAGGAAGAGCAACAGATTGAAAAGTTATTTGAACAAATAATAAAAGAGAACTTCCCCAATCTGGCAAAGGACTTCCAGGAAGTCCAGGAAGCTCAGAGAGTCCCAAAGAAGTTGGACCCAAGGAGGAACACACCAAGGTACATCAGAATTACATTAGCCAAGATTAAAATGAAGAAGAGAATCCTAGAAGCAGCAAGAGATAAGGAGACAGTTACTTACAAAAGAGTTCCCATCAGACTGTCAGCTGATTTCTCAAAAGAGACCTTCCAGGCAAGAAGGAGCTGGAAAGAAGTATTCCAAATCATAAAAGGCAAGGAGCTACATTCAAGATTGCTCTATCCAGCAAAGCTTTCATTTAGAATGGAAGGGAAGATAAATTGCTTCTCAGATAAGGTCAAGTTCAAGGAATTCATCATCACCAAGCCCGTATTATATGAAATGTTAAAGGGACTTATCTAAGAAAAAGAAGATAAAAAACCTGTACAGTAAAATGGCAGCAAATTCACAATTATGAACAACCACACCTAAAACAAAAACAAAAGCAAACTAAGCAAACAGGCAGAACAGGAACAGAAGCACAGAAATGGAGATCACATGGAGGGTTAGCAACAGGGGAGTGGGAGGAAGAGAGAGGGGGAAAAGGTACAGAGTATAAGTAGCATAGGTGATAGGTAGAAAATAGACAGGGGGAGGGTAAGAATAATATGGGAAATGTAGATGCCAAAGAACTTATATGCATGACACATGGCCATGAACTAAAGGTGGGGAATGTGGGTGGGAGAGGGTGTACAGGGTTGTTGGGAGTGAAGGGAAAATGGGACAACTGTAATAGCATAATCAATAAACTATATTAAAAAAATAGCTATTGTTTCCACTGCTGCCATTACAATTACATTCAATATAATAAATAATAATGTTTTAAGTATATTTTATTGATTATGCTATTACAGTTTTCCCAATTTTCCTCCTTTATCCCCCCTCTACCCTGCACCCCCCAACCCTGCAGCATTCCCTCCCCTTGGTTCCTGTCCTGTCCATGGGTTGTATATATAAGGCCTTCAACTTCTCTGTTTCCTATACCATTCTTAACCTCGCCCTGTGTACCAATTTTGTGCCTACCAATTATGTTTCTTATTCCCTGTACCTTTCCCCCAATTCTTCCCCTCCTCCTCTCCACTGAAAACCCTCCAAGTGATCTCCATTTCTGTGATTCTGTTCCTGTTCTAGTTGTTTGCTTAGTATTTGTTTTCATTGTTTTTTTTTTTTTTTTTTTTTTTTTTTTTTTTTTTTTTTTTTTTTTTTTTTTTTTTTTTTTTTTTTTTTTTTTTTAGGTTCCGTTGTTGATAGTTGTGAGTTTGTTGTCATTTTACTGTTCATAGTTTTCAATCTTCTTCAATTTCTTAGATAGGTCCCTTTAACATCTCATATAATAAGGGATTGGTGATGATGAACTCCTTTAACTTGACCTTGTCTGGGGGGCAGGTGAGAGAGTGAACAATGCAGCTCGTTGTTGGCAACCCCCCTGCCTGGTTTCAGGAGCTGTAACCCCCCATGGCTAAGGCTGAGTGAACGACCTTTGGACTATAAGCCACTAAGGAGACAAAGCTTATCTCCCTGACAGAAACACCGCTTCTGCATCATCCATAACTGGCCCCTAGTGCTTGGTCGTTTAGCCAATGACGGGTAAGATTCCCTCAAGGGAGGGGCCGCCTAAGGCAGGCATGACCACTTGGAAGGCCCTCAAGGAAGGACTCGGGGGGCCACAGCAAAAAGCAGATAATAGACCTTCACCCCCCGGCTACCCTGACATAGCCTGAGTCCTCATTCCATCTGGGAGAAGTTTTCCTTATCTCTTGGCTTCCTTGCTCTACTCCACTTAAGCCTGAAACATTGACAGAGGGTGGTGCAGCTCTGAACTGGATAAGGCAGGCTCCCCGGGTGATCGGGCATAAGAAAGAATTTGTAAAGTCCTGTGAAACCTGCTTTGCTAAGAGTGCTCTCAACTAAATGATAAGGGTCCAAGCAGGAAATGAGTTTGTCTCCCAAAGTTTTATAGCTGACAGACCATGAATCAGATTAAGCCCTCAGAGTTCTTTGAAATGTTATCTATTGTTTGATCCTTGCCGCCTGACAATGCTTGATGAGCTTTACCTGTATTCCTGAGTATTACCAACCTAATAAAAGCCATTGAGGAAGGGGCTCTTGGCCCTTCTCCTTTGAGAGATTGGCCACCTCTCCTCCCCAAGCAGATCATGTCTTGGTGGTCTTATTCTCATCCGTGGCAGACAGTGGGGGGACTCTGTGCGCAAAGTTTCTCCCCAGCTCTTATGCTCGGCACTAGCCTCACTTTCCAACAAACTCTTGTGTGAGACTGGGAGTTTCTCCCATCATGGCAACCCCAGCTATAGTCCACAGTCAGATCTAGCCTCAGTTTCCTGTTCAGCCAGCCTGTCTGGTGTGGTCTTCCAACTCACCTCGGGTCCTCTCAGCCAGCCGTATCTGCACAGTCTGATGCCTTGCCCCAGGCTCTCTCTGTCTGCCTGTCTGCCCATCTCCCTTCTACCGGTCGGGTAGATGGTTTCTTTAATTCCTTGGTTGTCAGGGTTCCATGTAGTTTGATTTTCTGGCACTTCTGGATGTTTATTGATTTTAGAATAGTTGCTATCCTTGTTTTGGTTGTGTGAGGAAGTGAAGGGTTTCTACCTATGCCTCCATCTTGGCCGGAGCTCCGTAATGGTTTTCAATATATTATAAAATATGTTTAATATACATGATATAATTTAATTGTGTCCAGAGATGTAGGAAAAGTTCGAGGCAGATTTTACTTAGGAGGATACATTTATTAAAATAATTATATTATTTTTATGAGTCTGAGTTGGTTTATTGGATTATTTCTATTCTCTCTGAGGGAGAAAGATCTAGGCTGTGTAAACCATGCTGAGAGGAGGAAGGAAAGGGGCAGAGCTGACAGCGTGGAGCAGCACCGGAAGGCCGTCTCCTCCAGGCTCAACTCGCATTGCTCAGTGGGCCTTGGGGCCTGTGGGGGGGAAACAGACTGGCTTGAGGGAGAACACGGATCCCTAGAGGGTCACTTCAATCCTGCTTACCTTTCAGTTCATGAAAACAAGGTGGCAGCAGTACTGAAGTCAAATCCACAGTCAACAAACACCTGAAACCATGTTGGCCTTGTGCTCAGGCTGTTTGCTAAATTGTGTGGTTTATACCCAACAGGTGTGCGACGAGCCATGCGGTTCATCCTAGCTGACCCTGCAACCAGGCTTAACTCTATGTTTTATAGAATGACTTCCCCTTCTTTCCTATCACCCTCTCAGTATCTATTTTATATGTCTCTTTATGAGCAGAAAAGTTTTCACATTTTTTGTCATCATGCTAGTATTTTTGTGTTGAATCACCTTTATTACAAAAGAATGCATTATATTTTTCTCTACTAAAAGGATAGAATATTACCATTTACAATTGTTAGAAGTAACACTTGCTTTGTTTACACAATTGTGCTTTTCAGACACACAAAAAGCCATACATAGAATCAATTGAATTACTCAACTACAGTTTTTCATTGTCAATATTTGATATATTTATTGCACATCTGTCATGTAAAAGGCAAGAATGCTGTCAGTATTTTAAAATTCTAACAATAAGAGTGGTAAAGTTACAGAGAAACTTACAAACATTAAAAAATCAGTTGATAAAATGTTTGTATTTGATAATAGGCACGTAAAAAAAGAGATGTGGTGCTACCATTAATACCATGGCCCAACTTCTGATAATATTGGGAGGAAAAGTCATGTTTTTATGTGTTTTTTTTTTTTTTTAAACAAACATGAAGGTTGGAGAGGACAGATCTGGAAATGGAGTATTCCCCCTCTGTGAAGCATGGCCTGGGGAAAGGAAAATGAGTTATCTTGTGCATGTGAAGATGTCCCCATTTCCTGATTCCCAAGACCCTGCTAAGTAGAAGAAGTTGTAGGTTGGAATCTTTTTTTTTTTTTTTTAAATATCTATTTGGAACAATATAAACTAGAAATACTGAAGGGAAAACAAGCCCCATAAATAGCTCCTCTATTCTAGCTCCTGACCACATCCTATCTGTGACGTTTGAAAGCCTTTTAAGGGACAGATGACTGGGCTTGGGTACCTGTATGAGTTTTTACCCGCACACAAAGTTGAAGGGGGCTCTGGGGTCTCCACGTACAAATGCCCCACAGTAAGGCCGTCCTTCCCTTTCTGGCTGTATCTGAACTTGTGCTCAGAATCTTTTCACAGTGTAGACACAAACCTTGCTCCAGGTGCTCCTGAACTCCCAGGGTAACACTCTGTGGGCCTTTACTACAACATTAAACTCATGACTGAAAACTGCCCCCATTCTCCACAAGAACTGGGTCTCGTTTACCTCCATGCTGCTGGATCTGCCCATGGCACTTGGTGCACAATGAACGGGAAATGTGTGTCCCTTGAAAACAAGGCCATAAATCTTCCGAAGGCCTTGCTTCTCAGCATGTGGTCCAGACACAAGAGCATGAGCATCACCAGGAACCTCAGATGTACAGACTCTCTAGCCCCACTGAGACCTACAGAATCAATCTGAGTCTTAACCAGCTCCCTGGGGATGTATGTCCACGCTGAAATTTGAGAAGTGCCATCCTAAGTCTTGTGGTGTTAGCTGGATTGTGCTCGGTGAGCCTGTGTTCACCATAGTCTTTACTTCCTGAATGCTTCTTAGATAATGGGAGGTGTGGAGAGAAGTAGTAAATATGTGAATCTCTTATTCTCACATTTGCCACCACCCTACCATTAGCTAAGAAATAAAGGCTCCTGATGTTAAAGTGGCTATTTCTGTAACTTCACTGAGCTGGGTTTTTTTTTCCATTTCAAAAAAAGATCACTCTAGTCTGAATACCACTTGTATGTTTGTCCCATTTTCAGCTCAATATGTCACCTAGAGAATTAACTACTTAAACCTGAGTGTCATGAAATACAGCCTGTTACTTCCTTGGAAGAAAAATAAAGCACTCACCTTAGCTATCAGACTAATTTTTCTTGAAACTTAACCTATGACCTAATATACCTGCTTATTTGTTTGTTTACATTCTGTACCATTCCAAACTGCATTTTGTTTGCCTTGCACACATACAAACACACAAGCTCAAACAAAACTAAGAATACACACCTTTTAACTGAGCTTGACGATGAGTGATCTCCATTTATATCAGCCTGAACATTCCAGAAACATATAATGTTTCTATGGAATTACTCAATGATTGCGTTACATGTTTTTTTAAATTTGAATTGGATTTGAAACTAAGTTTGAAGCTAAACTCCTTGGGCTGCTGAGCTGTGCATTTGCAATGTTTTCCTTAGAATGATTTACACTCTGTGACCGGGTGGATCTTGCTGGCATTCTCGTGTGGAGTTCTCCATGTACCCTTGTTGTGTCTAAATGTAACACCTGGAATGCTCAGGCTGATATTTCCTTTCACCTAGCCCTTCACTTAAAGAGGAGGGAGTCATTTGGGGTTGAAATACAGAGCAAAGCCCTCAGATACTTACTTGGTCCTCACTAACTGTAAAGCACCAGCCACCTCTAGCCTGGTGGAATTGAAATCTCACCTGTGGGCATGGTCAGAAGCAGTGACCTGAGCTCTCCTGGGACCCTGACGGGGGGGCAAAGTGTGGAGCTGATGACACTGTGATCTGTTGTCACTGGAAGCAACACCAAGAATAAGAAGAACACCAAGGCCTTTGAGACAGCACCACATATGGTCCTGAGTATGCCTTAACTCTGCCTCTTGTGAACATAAGAAGCATATAATGCATGTCTTTTTGCATCAAAATTCTCTGAAATATTGTATTTGAGGTGGTGTTTTAAACCTATGCCTGGCATCCCTAATTGTGTCACATTAAGCAATTTATATAAAATGTTATTATATACACTGTTGTAAGCTTTGACTTCAAAGGGGAGTGTGAATGAAGAAGAGATGCCTGGTTTAATCAAGAAGAGGACCAGAAAGAACAGATCTTAAAACACTAGGAACATTAAGAGATTTTTATTTTTTTAGAGAGATAAAGAGAGAGAGAATTGGCACTTTATTATAGAAGAATGATGAGTTGCCATTATTTAAATATACCTACAATTACATGCCCATTTTTACATGAAGATAGAATCACTCCCTGCTGTACAACAGCCTTAATGCAGTGAAACGGATCATCGCCAGGCTTGCCCCGCATCCGACTGTTGCTGCTTCTCTAGCAGCGACCTGAACAGTTCAGGCGGTTATCAGGTCTATTTTAGGATCTACACTATGGGAGAGCTCTACGGTCTGAGCTGACAGAATTAAGACCTGGAAGTAAGCTGAAAGTTGATCTAATGAACTCTTTTGTCCACAGATGAGGAAGATGAAGCCCAGAAACTTCTTCACAGGCCCCAGGTTACTTGTCATATTAATGTCAGAGCCGAGCTTCAATGGCAATTGTCTCGTTCCTTATCCAAAGTAATTGGATGTGAAATACATACTGGATTTCAAATATGTAACACCATAACTGAGGGAAACATCAGTAAAATGTACTAAAAAGAAGCATATCTGGGTTATTAATGTTATGCTACAAGTTAGTTTCTATGTGATTTTTGACCAAATCTCTTCAAGCTTCTAGCATACATTTGCCTCGTTGGGCAAATAATCTGATAACCCTTGCCTTTTACCTGTCCTAAAAGGCAAGCCTGGATCCATTCATGTACTGAGGTCACTTCTGACTCTTAGACAGATGATTCAGGGCAAAGGACGCTCTCTGCTATACTCAAACAGGAGCTCTGGTGGGCAGTCACATGCCTGTGTGACATGCTGACCAGCATCCTCACCAAATGCTCAGGATCTACGTGAAGGGGTTCTTAATTATATTTAATATTACTCTGTGTACAAGATGTCTTTTTGTAAGTGTGTGGATTTGAGATAAAGGTTTTTCTTTCTGTTTGAAACAATCTGACATTAATTTGATCTTCAACTCCTAGCAGGTACCTTTTTCAATAAATTCTGGACTCTAGCAATTTCTTCATATGAACACCATCAACATGTCATCTACCCATTCCATGCATTTTATATCCAATTAGAAAGTTTCCCATCTCTCCAGCAATATCCTAGACCTCTTTCCAAAATTTTCCAGGATGCATCTTCCAGCTTCCCTAATCCATACATTTCCCTGCTTGGGCTAAATTCTTATAACATAGCTATAATTTATTTTTACTTGCCTTTGGAAAAGAAATTATGCTAGATTCAACCCATACATATGCTTATTCTTGACTTAACTGCAGCAAGAACTTAATCTTTAACTTGAACAGAAACTTTAACTTTATAGAAACAAATTTTTGTTGAATAGAAAATGTCACAAATTTTAGTAAGTTTAATGATAGAAATACATTGCCAAAAAGAAAGAATTTTAATTTCTTATAATTCCAAATATTTTAAGAAAAGATAAAAAGTAGCTTATTAAGTATTTAAAATACAATTTGGGTATACCTTAAGCAAGTGAATAGCCAGGTATACTTTGTGGCTCACTGTATTTTCCAAGGCTTGCCACACTGGTATATCTCCCATCTCACGCATCCTTACAGTGCAGTGTTCACACCCTTCCATGTGGAGATGGAGCCCTCTGCTCCTTCCCCATGTGTGTAATTGCCTCAAGCAATAAAATGTGGCGAAAGTGATTGGACATCTCTTTTAAGGCTAGATGGGAAAAAGCATTGTGGTCTCTCTCTCTCTCAGTGATTGCCCTTGAAATCCAGCTACCACCTTGTGAGGAAGCCCAGACCACATGGGCAGTCCATGTGTGGTCCTTCTGGGCAGCTGTTCCAGCACAAACTACCCTTCATACGAAGATCAGTCCTCAGACGATTCCAGCCCCTTGAATTGGAGTGTTCTGGATCCGCTCTGGCTATGATGGGCAGAGAAGTGCCACCCCCAGTGTGTCCTGTCTCAGTTCCTGACGGATGCACAGAAAGCATGGAAGATAATAAATTACAATTAAATGTAATTTGTATGTAATTAAATATGAAATACACTTAAATTGCAAGTATATAAATTACATTGCCTTAATTATGGCCACAGAAAAACATATAATATGCTTATTTGCACATTGGTGTTGCTATTTAACTATAATTCTGGTTCTAAAATATATATGTGTATGTGTATTTAAACACAGTTATGAAATTTTAAAGAAATATAAATATAATTTTGGGGAGCATTTATCTTACTGATGCTTTTGTTTATGAGTTAACTTCGTTTCTTTATTTTATAGTTGCATGTTAAATGGCTATACATATAATAGACTAAAATTTCATACATTACACTGATAAAAAGTGCCTTCTCAGGATAAATAAATATTTACGCTGTGGGAATACTATTCATTTTCCTGATGAGTTATATCCATGACTAATTAGAGTTTAGTGGTACTTTCATTTTACATAAAATGTATATATATTATATTCCATGTAAAGAAAAATTATATATACATGGTGGGACAAAAGTAGGTTTACAGTGTCCATATGGAAAATAATACATAATCAATAGATACTAATACAAAAATAAACTCTGTGTTTTTCACACTCACAACTGTAAACCTACTTTTGCAGAGATGTTTAACAGAGATGTTTATCCTATCAAGAAAATAGCAGCATAACAGTTGCTTCTGCTTTGAAGCACTGTTTTCTTTCATTTCCTTGACTAAGTGTCATGGGGACCTGGGAAAAGATGTGCAGTGGGGGACACTGAGAATGAGCCCAGAGGTGTGCCCTTGTCCTGAAGGCCCCTGTGTGACAGCGGCATGGCTGAACAATGAGTGTGCTCACCTGGCAGGTTTACAGGGCTGCTCTTCATGGCGAGTCAGTAGGGCAGTGGCACTGCTCTTGCATCACCAGTCGTTGGGTCCCATTCAGAGAAACAGAGACGGACTTCCCTGAGATCAGCCATGGGTTATCAGGAACCCGCGGAAGGATACTTCTTGGTTATCTGTCTGCTGGTTGACCTGGGCTTCTGCTGAGATTCATCCTGAGTCTCACAGAAATTCATTTTACTCATGTAAATAAAAAGTGATAACATTAAGCCCTGGCTGGTGTGGCTCAGCGGATTGAATGCCAGCTTGTGAATCAAAGGGTCGCTGGTTTGATTCCCAGTCAGGGCACGTGCCTGGGTTGTGGGCCAAGTCCCCAGTAGGGAGAGTATGAGAGGCAACCATTGATGTTTCCCTCTTTCCCTCCCTTCCCTTCTCTAAAAATAAATAAATAAATAAAATCTTTTAAAAAGTGACAGCATTAATAAAGAAATACATTATTAACTAGATCAACTTATGCTGTCAGTTTTTAGATACTTGGGGTGAAGAAAGGATTAGAAACTCAAAGAGAGCCCATCTTGCCCTAAGTCCTGGCCTCCCACAGGGCCACACCTGCTCTGCACAACGATCTCCCCAAGGCTGGCACCCCCATGTTCTCCCTTACTCCATGGAACAGTGTGGCAGGCACAGTGGCTGTAGAAGTGTGAGAGCCTGAGAGCCCAGGGCAACTTCTAGTGAGTGTTGTGACTGGAAACCCAGTGGTCCGTTTTCCATGGGCAAATCCTGGCATACGTCTCTAAGTGAAAACAGCACCAAATGAGTGGTCCTTCCTCATTTCCATGGTCTTTACTTCTCTCTCCTCTTTTCTCTCCTCTCTTCTCTTTCTGCTTTGCTTCCTTTTTTCTTTTTTTTAAATTTTCTTTTTAGTCAAAACACTCAGTGTCTCCATTAAATGCACTCCAAAACTGTTATTTTGAAAGGCATTATGCATTAACTCAGCTATGGTTTCTAACTAGGGCAGACTGTCCTGTGTCATCAGCACTCAGCTCTTGCTCAGCAGGCCATCACAAAATGGAAAGGATGTCCATGGTTAAAAGTCTTCATTTTACTCATGTGGAGACGAACTGGGTTCTCATTTTTTGATACCTGTCAAAACTTGTCCAGAAATGAGGCACAGTCAGGCCTGTTGTGGTTTTATTTTACTCACGACTCAGTATCAAAAAGTATTGGTGTGGCTGGCTCTTAAGTTTCTTGGATTTTTGAGATGTTTTTCATACCAGTTAAAATGATTATTTTATCAGTGACCTTTGTAGACTAACTCTGTAGTAAACAGGAAAATATTCAGCCACTATGAATTATGTAATACTTTGAAATTGTCTAGACAGTGTTAGGAGGTCAACAGATGGAGCAAATTCTTAGAAATGAAAAGCAATTTAGCAACAGAATTCCCAACCAAGATGATGTCCATCTCTCTCCTGCCACAATCCCTCTCTCCCTCTCCTCTGCCCTTTCGCTCCCCAACCCTTTGGCCCCAAGACACAGAAGAATTTTTTGGAGTTGATAATGGCCTACCCTTTCTACTGATTTAGTAACGGGTGCAATGTCAGCTATGTGCTCATCTGTCATATTTCTTTCTCAGTCTTTTTGCTGCCTGGTGAAGTTTTAATAGGTGAAAGGTCAAGAGTTTTACATAGTAAGTGGAATCCTCAACTGTGAAAGTTGTGGCCATGGTGGTTTATGTACTTCATGAGGAAAGACAGGGAGGGCAACAAATAGAACCTCTTTGGATTACACACACATCTTCTTCCTCACAGAGAGAAGTGCTTTATTCTTATCATTATAGAAAGTGGTATATGTTCCTAAGCCTGTCTTTGAGCATATTTGCATGGTGGGAATGAAATGAAAAGATAAGAAAAAGATGCAGTAATCCAATCACCACTTACTGAGCAGTCAGATGAATGACTGATGAAACTAGGGTCCATAGAACTTTCTTCCCCAATGGAAAAAAAAATACCTATATGCAAAAGTCTATAGAAGCCAACAGGAAATACAGAATATGAACCTGCTATAAAAAGCTTATTCATCCATTTGGGAGCAAGGTGGCATGCTTATGAAGTTGGTGACCAAACTATCTATCACATGATCTTCTCAAAGGACTGAAGCGACCAAGCAATACAAAAGACCAAGTTCCCTGTGTGTGGAGGTTGTCAGAAATAGATTTGCAAGGGAGATGGAAATAGAGCTGTCTCGTGAAGGAAGGTAAACTCTAGATGGATAAAAGGGGGGGGGGCACAACTGGTGGTAAGAGTATCAGCAAGCCTTGAAAACAGGAAATAGCACTCAGCAGGGAGGAGCAAGCATGGCAGAGGAAAGACCATGAAGGAAGGCTGGGATTCTGAGTCCTTGTGGAGCCCAGGAGTGGGATATGGAGCATAGGTAAGTGTCCTGCAAGTTTCATGCCAGCTGTCACACACATGTATGCCCTCCACGACCTGTTACCTGTGCCATATGAACTCACATATGAACCATCACAGGGTTAGTGCAGTTACCTGTTTCCCTTGCTATTCTGTCAAGGCATGGAGAGCCCCCCACAAACAGATCATAAGACAAGGATTTGCATGCAAACAGTTTATGTGACCGCAGAGTGGGGGCAGCCAACAAAGAATGAATTATCCAAGGACACATAATGCATTTCTGTATGTGGCCACCTCCAGTCATGGCTCATGGCTTCCGTTAGCCCTCACATGCTCAGGCAGGGTAATCACACACCCACACAGTGCTCCCAGTCCCCTCTTCTGCCAGGGGTTCTCCACATGCAGTAAAAGCCTTCAGGAAGGTGCTCAGGTGGTTAGGCCCAAAAGGCTGGAGTTTGCACATGAATAGGCAGGGAACACCTTTTACCTTCATGATAGCCATGATACCCAGCACAGTATATGGCCACAGAACTTGCTGAGAGTCTAAGGAATGAATTAGTGAGGAACAACTGTGAGCAGAGCTTTATTTCCCCAATGAAAACAAAACAAAACAAAGCAAAATCACTATTTCTATGGAACCTCTTTCTTTTGGAAATTTTTTTTCCTGACTGTGGATCCCTGAGGTCTCTCACCTGTTGCCACCTGACTGTAACCACAGATTATCTGAGCTCCAGGGTCAGGGTTTGGAGGCTGGCCCCTCCCTGGGTGGCTGCCACCATCTTCCCCACCCTGGGGGAGTCCGTGCAGGGTGGAGGGAGAGGAGCAGGGTCTGCCCTGTTAGGGATTTCCGACACTCCCTACAAAGACACTACTAATGGAAGGCTAATGTGCAAAGATACTCAGAGTATGTCAAGAAAAGCATTTGGGAACATTATTGAAAAATTGAGCCTTGGAATAACTATTTCTTGGAAAGTTTTAATTCCAGGTAAGTTTACTTGTGGCCAGCTGCCTGCTCTTTCTCCACTAGGAAGAAATTCAGCATTTTCTGGAAACTCAATGATCGATGCTGACAGACCATGAGAAATGGAGAGTGTACCTAAACAGAGACCTGCTTCCATCATTTCTATGTCCCCTTTTAAAAGGATGTGGGTGATTCAATTAGTGGATTCAATTAAAATTGATTGAGAGCCCCCAGACACCGCAGGATCAGGTGTCTTTTCCAGCCTTCTCACCTTTCATTGTCTGGAAATTAACCTCCTCGGGGCTGCTGCACCAGAAACATTAGCAGAGTCTTTATGCAATTACTTGAGAGAATGAATGCGACCAGAATTTTCCATAAGCCTTTAAAAAATAACCTCCCCTTTCAGCTGTGCCCTCCTGAAACCAAGAGACCGCTCCTCCCTCACTTTTACTTTCTTACCCCTTTGTACTCACGGAGCGAGCGAGCAAGCGGCACGCGTTGCATTTAGAGAGGAAAGCCAGCTAGCCAGGCAGGTCACTGGTTTTCCCTGGCTCCCGAGGAGGTTGTGTGCTGTTGGCTGAGTTTGTTTTTTTTTTTTTTATATGAAGAGATTTTTATATGAAACAAGCAGAAGACAAAAAGAGGATGAAGGGGTCTGCTTCCCATTTAGACAGATACACATATTAAATATATGTCAGTGTTTACCTAGGTAAGATTCCATTGGACACATACAAATTAATAGGAAACTAACTTACATGGCTGACTTCAGAATAGCAACTGAGGAAAAATATGTGTATATATTTGCAATGTCCTGAATTTTGCCAGGTTTGAATAAAACTGAAAGATGTTTTATCATTTAAAATGTGTGTCATATACAGGATTATGGCTTTCATACTTGATGGTGCTAGCCAGCAAAAACACCTGGCAGGTTGCGTTTACTTTTTCCCCACCTGTATAGGGCCTGGACACAGAATCGATGTCGATTTGTGTCTTCTTCCTGGTGCCTCGGGCTGAGGTTGTGTGTGTCATCATGGTATGGCAGTCAGCACTCTCTGCTTTTTTGCAGGAAGAACCTTTGAGTTTCAACTACAAAAATTTTTAAAAAACAAAGCCATCTCTTTCGATGCCCTCTAAACTATATCATACGTGCCCCCACTGCCGTGCCAATTGTTCATTTAACCATTTGTTGAGCAATTGCTAGGTGCTGAGAAGGCAGACCAGATATACACGGTTGACTCTCTTGAGGGGCTTATGAGCTCTTGGAGGGGACAGTTTTAGCCTACTCCCTGGAATCCCCTCCTCCACATTCACCTGGTTAAGTCCTCCCGAACTGATAGATCTCACTGAGGCATCATTTCTCCTAGGAAGACTTTCTGTATTGCCCCAAGTGGGGGTCGTGTACTTCTCCCTTCATGGCTGTCATGACACACATGTTGTCTCCTTGTCATTGCCCTTGATTCCTATCCTCCCTTCACAGAAGTGGGAGGTGTTCTGTCCAGTGTCCGAGCATAGCAGAAAATGCATACATGTTGTACGACTGGATGAATAAAGTTAGCTAAGTGCAGTACACAGTGATGAGGTACTTGATGGGGAGTGCATGCAATGAAGATTTCCAAGCCCAAAGCATCACAGAAAGTTATGACAATAAGTAAGAGTTTGTCCAATAAAGAGCGGAGAACAGCCTCAGAGGCAGAAAACCTATAAACTCAGAGGCACCAAGCTGTGAAATGGTGCCGCCGGCACTCCAAACAAGTCTCCACTGTGTGCTGTGGGGCTCCTGAGTGAGAGAGGAAGGTGAGTCCAGAGGGGCAGGCAGGAGGCAAAGTAGAAAGGGCATCACAGGGATCACGGGTGGAGCCGTGGGAAGACATTCTCAGTTCCACGGTCGCTGAAGAGCTGAGAGACTTTGGGCAGGTCACATAATCCAAACGTTCCTAAATGGCCATGGAGTAGCTCCATCCAAGGTCTCCTGGAAGGACTTTCTAAGACAAACTTCCCTAGGCCGCAGTCTCAGAGGCTGTGTTCTGCAGCTGTGAGGTGGGTCTCCCTGTTATCTGGCAAACACTGACATGCCAGTTACAGCACAGAGGTGCTGTTCTGAAACTTTATACCCACATAGACTTGTTTAACCATCGTAATAACCAGAGAAGTAGTTCTATGTGACTCAGTGTACGATCGAGAAGACAGAGGCAGAGATGTTAAATGGCTTTCACAAGGTCAAGGAGATGATGACTTACCATGGAGTATCTCAAGGTCATTCTGACTGCTAGCCAGATTTGGGAGAACAGGTAACCTGTGCCTCTTCCTCCAGAGCACAAGCACTTCCTGCAGCAGCCTCACACGGTGGTGAGGGACACAGAGGGGAGGATCTGTGTGTTACCCTGAGCAATGCCGGCCAGGTCCTCCTGGCAAACAGATGCTGTTATTGTATCATTTTTATGAATTATGGTAGTTACAAAATTACTAACAGTTCTGTCTGGGAGGGTGGAATTAATCATCTCATGTTTCGTGTGCAGCTTTCTTGAGAAAAGGGAGTCATCTACACTCAGCCCCACCCCTTCTGTTTAGAATCGGGTGGGATTCCTTTTAGATTCCACGTCTGTTTCGAGTCTGGTTTCTGCTTGGTGCAGTTTCTCAGAGTTCCTAATTTATTCTCTCTGAGCACAAGGGCTTTCTGGGGATCAGTGAGAGAATGGCGGTCTCCCCTTTGTAAAGTGAAGCCAGCCGCAGTTCTCTGCAGTGTTCGGAGGCCTCCTCCCAGGCCTGCAGCATCTGCTCTTTTGTATGCGAGCGAGCAGAGGCTCAGCCCCGCCGCCTTTTGTCTGAGCTCCCAGTCTGTGCTCATTGCCTGGCAACATGCTGGTGCCTCCAACTTGAGAAACCACTTTCTCTTCTCCTCATGTCATGTGTGTACTCACCCAGAAAGATGACAAAATGACTCCTGGGTCGATCGCCTTCTCCTCCGTGGCTTTTCTTCGCCTAGTAGTCTGTGTGCTGCAGATGGTTTATTTGCAGCTGAGGCCTGATTATTTTTCAAGTGACTGTTCCGTGTTTCCAGAAATGCGGCCTTCTTCTTTCCGTCTGAACGGGGGCTGCACTGTCTGCCCCTGAAAATGAACGCACGGAGAATTGTGAAAGGAATGGTATTTTCCTCAGCTTCCAGGTAACAGAGGCAACTGTGCCGGGTCTGCTCCGCGCGCTGCCAGGAACCTCCCTGACAAACGGGACCTGTGTTAGCCGGGACCTATTTCTGAGTTTCCTGTGCAGTTACCCCAGGCTGGGACTTTCTTGGAAATTACGATCACAACTAGATTTTTCTCTCACATGTCTTAAGCAGAGACTCACATAACAGTGGATCCAACTGGCCGACAGAAATCGGAATAAAGCCATTATATTGTTTATCTAGATGTGACCCTGTGGTTACTCAGGACTCTTAATCCTTTGCTTCAGCCTTGTTGTTTTTAATATTTCAAGGCAATAGGAGGACTTTTTAATGTCAGATGACCTATGGTCCAGTTCTTTCTTGGAATTTTACGAGCCACATAATCTTGGGGAGGTAATACTAATAAAAATTATTGTAATAACTCAGGCTGGATATGTTGAGTCCTTTCTATGTGCCAAGTTTTGTGCTAAGCACTTAACAGCAATGGTCACATTTAAAACTCACAAGCACCCTAGGAGGCAGGTGAGCCACTTACCTTACCTGTTTGATGGAGGGATAAAGTTGCCTTACTGAACCCAGACAATGTGCTGGGGATCAAAACAACCCACATGAAAGCACTTTGCTCCCTCCAGAGTGCCATACAGATGTGAAACACTGTTGCTCTGGTTCCTAGCTGATTACATTATTGACTCCATGTTCACAGTGTAAGCATGCAAAGACATTTTGCCAAGAGCAGGGTGACGTTTACGCTGCTCAGCCAGCCCGTGCTTCTAGGTGGAGCTGTCTGTGTACAACCCCCATGACTGTGAGCCACGCTCCCTGCACAGGATGGGAACTCGCCTCTTATCACCCACAGCCCTGCAATGGAATGACCTGCAGACATGAATCAGAAGTTCCATCGCTCATGACTATTTGATACTATTAATTCTAGTAATTTTTCTTAATTGTAATAAACGCTGACATTTTTCCGTGTAACTAAGTCTGAAATAGCAATTGTATCTAGTTATAATTTCTGCTAGTGACATGATTTCCTCCACTGACTAATTTTTGATTAAAGACCAATAATTCTGCTTAGAAATGATGTTGGACTCCTTTCAATGTTTTAGTCATCCAGAGCTAAAAGTTATTGTGGCTGCATTTTTTCATTGTCCCAGGTTATGTGTTAAATAAAAAATACATTTGTACTTTGAACTTAGGTATAAAAATTTGCCACTGGGTATCGGAATAAAATTGTATTTTCTAAGAACAAGCTTTGATCAAAAGCCAAGATTTTATTGAAAGACTGCAAGTATTTTTTGGCCCTTCTTACATGTGTGCCTGCATGTGTGTGCATGTGTGTAGACATAAATAGTGTTCTTGGTCGAATTATGTTCCTCCCAAATTCATATGTTGAAATCCTAACTCCCAGTACCTCAGAACGTGACCTTATTTGGAAATGGGGCCTTTGCAGATGTAGTTAAGATGAATGAGGTCATTAGAGTAGGCTCCAATTCAATATGACTGTGTCCTTCCAAAATGGGGAAATTTGGGCACAGAAGTTCATACACTTAGAATGCAATGCGAGGAGGAAGGCAGTGACAAGGATGATGTGTCTACAAGCCAAAATGCCAAAGATTGCCAGCAAGCCACCAGAAGCTAGGTGAGGAAAACAGATTCTCCCTTACAGCCTCAGAAGGAAGCAACCCTGCCTACACCTTGATCTTGAACTTCTGGCCTCCAGACTGTAAGAGATTAAGTTTCTGTTGTTTAAGCCACCTCTCTGGGTATTTTGTTATGGCAGCTCTAGGAAACTAACATAAGTTTATAGATGAATAGATAGATGATATGGATGATAGATGACAGATTCAGCAACCCACTTTGTAGCCACAATTTTTATCTGTTTTACTATTTCTACATTTTTATTGAAGTAAAAGATATATTCAGACAAATGAACATATAATAAATATACAGATTGCTAACTTTCCCAAAGTGAAAACACCTGTTAAGCACCATCTAGATTAAGAAACAGAACACGGTTTCTGTTGACAAACTGGCAGTAACCAGAGGGGAGGGTGGAGGGGATAATGGGGGAAAAAGGGGAATGGTCATCAGGAAAGATGTATAAAGGACACAGGGACAAAGCCAGAGGAGGGTAGGATCCAGGGAGGGAGGTGGGGATGGGCAGGGCAGGGGAGAGGAGTGAGGGGAAATGAAGACAACCGTACTTCAATGTTAAAAAAAATAAGAAACAAAACATGACCAGCATGCCAACAGGCTACTGTGATGCGCCTTCATAGTCACCCTTCTCACCAAAGGCTACTGCTGCTCTTGTTTCTATCAGCATCGATTAGTTTGCTGATTTTGAAACATAAACATGAAGTCATATCCTATGTAATATTTTGTGTCTGATATTTTTCTCGATAGTACATTATATAATTAATTTATAGTGCTGGGTATAGCTACACATCATTCATTTTTATTGTTAGTTTTCTACTGTATGACGATGTTACAATTTAATTGTTATTGTACTACTAAAGGACATAGTGATTGTAATTTGGGACTATTACATACAATATCACTGAAAATATTTTTATCTAAGTCTTTGGTGTACTATTGTATGCATGTTAGATGAATATATCCGAAGTAATAGAATTGCTGAATTGTAGAGTATGCATATGTTGAGTTTTAGAAAACACTGCCAGTTTTGTATGAGCTCTAACTGCTCTGCATGCTCATGGACATTCTGAGTTGTTTCTTTTCTCTCTCTTTTTCCTTCTTCTTGTTTACATGCTTCCTTCTGTTCTGTCTCTATCTCTCTTTCTTCCCTTCTTTCTTTTCTATTTTTCATTACCTGTAGTCACTCTGGTGAATATGTACTTTTATTTAATTTTATTATCATTTCCCTGCCAAGTTTGAGCATCTTCTCATATGCTTATTGGCTACTTGAATAGATTCTCTGTGAAGTGCCATTTCAAGTCCAGGATTTTTTTTCTTAAGTTACACTTTTTTTCTTATAGATATGCAGGAATTCTTCATTTTCTGACCCATCTCTTGTTAGCTATATGTATTGCGACAATTTTATCCACTTAGTAATATGCATTTTCAAATTCTTAATAATGTCTTTTCATGAACAGAAGTTCTTAATTTTAATGAAGAAAGGTTAATCTTTCCCATTTTGGCTAGCAAATTTTTGTCTTCTTTAAGGTCATAAAGATACATTTTATTTTTAGATTTACAAGCCATCTGGAATTAGTTCTTGTGTATAGGGTGTGGTAGGAGTCAAAATGTATTTGTAAAATGTAGGTGCATCATTGATTCTGTAGCATTTATTGCAAAGATCATCCTTGCCCACTGCATTACTGTGTCACCTTAATTCTTATATTGAACAAACGCATATTAATGGGTCTTATTCCAGGTTTTCTTTTAGTCTACTTGTTTATCCTTGTGACAGGCAACACACTATTTTAATAACCGTAGCAGCTAGTAAGCCTTGATATTTTCTAGTACAAGTTCTCCAATTTTGCTATTCTTTTCCAAGATTGTCTTGTTTATTCATACTTACAAGATACCTGATGGTATTATTTCAATTTAATATGCAACTACTGATATATAATATATAAAGTTAAGGCCATACATTTCCTTCTAAGTTTAGTTTTTACTTCATCCCACAAGTTTTATTGTTATATTTTTATTATGATTTAGTAAAAGTATTTTCTAAATTCCTTTGATATTTTCTTTAACTGATAGGTTTTCTACAGGTGTATCACTTAATTCCCAATATTTGGCAGTTTCTGGTTCTATATTTTGATTTCTAACTTATTTTCCCTATGGTTACATAAGATAATCTGTATAATTTCAATGTTTTGAAGTTTATTGAGATGCCCAGCACATTTTCAGCTTAGGCAAATCTTTATGTATGCTTACAAAAATTTCATATTCCTTATTTGTTGGTTGGTAGCTGCTATTTTACTTTGGGGTGCAGTTACAGAACACTTGTGTCCTGTAATCACTCTGCTGTCTTCCTGGAGAAAGAGAAAAGAGCTTTAAAGTTCTGAAAGCATATGCAGCCATTGGCAAAAAGACACGCTCTGTGGAAGGGACATGGCATCAGTCAAGCAAAGTGGCAGCCCAACGTGGGAACAAGAGTTGCTCTCTGTTTGAAGTCCCGCACATCACCGGGATATCCTTGTTCTCCCTGGTAGAGGAGTGCAGAAATATTTTAGGATATTATAAAGGTGTGCTTTTCTTCCCGTGGTCCCAAGAACTCCCATTTACCCTTTCTCTCTTTCCCTTGTACCTTCACTTTCTTTGCTCAGGTTTTCATTGATCTTTCTCCAAAAGGACTGCAGAGCTCAATGCCTCTGGTCTCTCACCTTTGCAGGTAAGACTGTGCTTAAAACCCAAGCAAGGCTACAACATCCACATCCATAAACTCCTCCAAGTAGCTTCATGCAACCCATATAGTAAAGCACAAACATCCTATCGTGGCATCTGAGGCCCCATGACCAAGCCCTACCCTTGCATCCTACCTCTGCACCTCATGTATGTGTATGTGGCCCAGTTCTGCCTGGCCACCAGATGATTAACATAGTCCCCTCACTATAATGATTTTTTGCTAGTCCATAAGTGTGGAATATTTGTCTCTCCTCATCAAAACTTACTTACTTCTTTATGCTTCAGCTCCATCTCAGCTTCTTTTCTGAAAATTTTCCCAACCCCCTTCTATATAATCTCACATTTGTCCTTTCTTTGAGATTCTATCCCAGTTTGTTGCTACTGCTCCAGTTTTTTTGTTCATGCACAGAGTTTTGTGTCTTTCTCTACCTGGCTCACTAGAGTGCAAGCTCCTGAGATGCAGGCCCCCTTGCTGAAAGCATTTTTTTGGTATTTGCACCAGTATTTTACATGGAACTTTGCAAGCTCTCTCAATAAATGAACGTGGAGGCCCTGGCTGGTGTAGCTCAGTAGATTGAGTGCGGGCCTGTGAACTAAAGGATCATGGTTTGATTCCCACTCAGGGCACATGCCTGGGCTACAGGCCAGTTCCCAGCAGGGGACGCATGAGAGGCAACCACACATTGATGTTTCTCTCCCTCTCTCCCTCTCTCCTTCCCTTCCCCTCTAAATATAAATAAATATTTTAAAAAATAAATGAACGTGGAGTTGAAATCTCCTGAAGTCTGTTATTGCTCATGGTAAGCTGTAGAGTATATACACTGCTTAGAAACAGTTTTTCAAGTGAAATGAGTCATCTGAAGGTCAGGCCATATCAATGTGATATTTCGTAAGTAAGTCTAAAGCAGGAAGCATTAAGAAAGCAGCAGCTCAGAGTTGGGGATAAACAAGATTAAGTAGAAAGGGAAGTGTGAGTTGCCTTCCAACTCAGAAGATTAGAATTTCCACCTTCTGTGTATTAAAAAATAAATGTACTATCTGAAATCAAAGGATGTGGTCAAGAGGTATGCCCTCTCCCAGCTCCTTGGAGAGTTTTGTTTTCTGATAGGCAGCGTTTCAGAGTTTGCCTCTAATGGTTCTGCGTTCAAATACATCAGCTGCAACTGGAGATGAAGGGAGCAGTTATTGAATCAGCCAAAAAGAAGTTCATGTGCTTGAAGTTCAAGAAGAAGTAAGAAAATTATTCTATTGTGTGCCATAATTTGGTGGCCTTCTAATCAACCTAGCACACAGGCTAGAAACCTTGACTCAAGTTTTGATTTTCCATGGCCCCCTCATTCTCTTCTTTCTCTGACAAAAACTGCTGTAATTTATTCCCCCCAAAGTGACCTCTCAAATTAATTACTTTCTTTCCATCCTGTCCCCTCGAGTCACCTCCCACTTGCATTGTTTCCTGCTGGTTCTCTTGCCATTAGTGCCTCTCCTTCTGAGGCCGCTTGGCCTATATCTGCAGGGTTATCTTCCTTAAGGTTTCATCGTGTCCCTCTGTTCTAAAGAGCAGATAAAGGGTCTGTACTGCCTGTGCCACCGCAGTGCATCTCCTCTGATTGTCAAGTTCATCCACAGCTTGAGCCGGCTTTATTTATCCAAGTCCGTTTCCTTGTTTTCAAAATGCAAAATCTAGTTCAGAGGTTATATTACATAATGTTTAACAGTATGAATTTGGCTCCATCACTTACAGGCTGTGATACTTGAACAATCTCTATGTGCCTCAGTTTCCTCATGGGTAAAATGGATGTAATCATAGTTATCAGATCAAAGTGATTTTGATAACTTGATTATCCAAATCAAGTTATGGAATGAAAGTTATGGTGTCAATTAAATGATCTAATATATATTATTTTATATATTATATATTATTTTATACATATTGCCTAGAATGGTACCATACCTAGTCAATTCTGTAACTATGAAGATGTAATTACTACAGTCAAGTAAAACTACTTACTTTTATCGGTCCTGAATTTGTTACTGTCCCTCCTTGTTTACAGAATTATCTAAACTCTCTAGCCTTTTAAGACTGTAACTTCATCTCTCATCATTCACAAAGATTTAGCTCTTCTCTTTGCTGCCTACTTCCATCTTATTGTTAGCATTAGCTCTTTGCAGACAAACACACTACCAGATTCTTTTGTGATGGTTCATTTTATGTGTTGACTTGACTGGACATGGGGTGCCCAGATTAAACATTGTTCCAGATGAGATTAGCATTTGAATCGGTGGGACTCAGCAAAGCACATCCCCTCTCCAATGTGTGTGGGCATCCTTTAATCTATCGAGGGCCTGAATAGAACAAAAGTTGGAGCAAGGAGGAATTTGCTCCTTTTTCTTCCTGCCTGCCGACTTGAACCAGGATATTGGTCTTCTCCTGCCCTCAGACTGGCATTTATGCCACCTGTTCCTCTGGTTCTCAAGCCTTCGAACTTGGACTGAATGACACCACTAGCTTTTCTGGGTTTCCAGCTTACAGATGGCAGATCGTGGGACTTCTCAATCTCCATAATAATGTGAGCCAATTATTATTTTGATCTCTCTCTCTATCTCTGTATTTATCCATCCATCCTGTTGGTTCTGTTTTTCTGGAGAACCCAGACTAACACATCTTTCAAGTAGGTTATGTTGATCTCCCCAATTAAATTTTAACCTTTGTTCACTCATTTATAATCCATTTTCTCAACAAGTATTTATTGAGACCATGTACCTGGCTTTAAAACCTCTATTCAGTAAATGCATCCTTGGTTTACTTGTAACCTGATCAACACAAAATAACATAACGCAGCATATCATAACACGAAAAGCTACATTTCAAAATGTATTGTCATTTTTATTTCAACAAATATTTACAGGCATTAGATGTGCAAAGATAAGACAGAGTCCTACCCTCAAAGAACTCACAGTCTAGCAGGAGATGCGAATTTATAGAGTTTTAGTATTATATCATCAGAGCTCACATTTAATTGTGGTCTGAAAATCATTGCATTTGCATTTTTCCTTTCAATAAAATTCCACTTTATTTATATATATAACATATATTAAAATTCCATTAACATATAACTTCCACATATATCAATAGTATATAGTTCAGGCTACCCCAGCTATCTCTACCTGTGAAAAACACTGATTGGTTAATACTCTGTAGTTCTCACTATGCAAGATGGGGTTCCTGTTCAAAGAAATTTTGGAAGTGATGCATATTAAAAGTCCCTCTTTGAGATTTACAGTGAACATCAGTGAGTCGAAGGCTGTAAGCAAGCCTTTAGTAAAGAAAATAATTACCTTGGTTTAATTCAGCATTTTCCACACATACATGGCCCTACATTTTTTCCTGGGAAATGCAGTGCTAGAGTAATTATGCAGTGCTATCTCTTAACAAGGATTTATCATGAGATTTTGTAGAACTGAATGTACCTACAATAGATCCAAAAAGATGAAATATTAAAAGAATAATTGTGCTACCATGGCAATTATACTGTTTGTATAAACATATGTGTGCATATACAAAAGTTATCTGATTAACCTTATTATTTGAATTCCTAATATTCTGCTTATTCATTACCTAGCTGATAAAAGTTACAAAATGTGAATGCATGGTAAGTTACATTCCTATAACGTTTAAATTTAGCTTTTTTATTATTTGTTTTTTCCCCCTGAAAATGTTAGGAGCTTATCTGATTTGGCTATAATTAAGTTTGATTGGTTAATAATCCAACCCCAAACTGTCCATCATTCCCCTATTTTAGTGATAATTTTATTTTACTTTAAATTCTTATGGTGGTTTTTTCTTTGTTTTTTTAAGCCAATTAAAAGAATCTATAGGCTTTTACCATAGAGTATTACTACACTAAAATGGCCTTTAAGATGTGTGGAAGTTTAGAAAGAGTGATTTTTTTCCTCTGGGAAATGTATTTTTTTTGTGGTAGACAGAATAGTGAACCCCAAAGATGTTTCTGCTCGTCTACAGAACATGTGAATAACTCATGTCACACCACAGGGGGAATCAAGGTTGTGGATGGAATTAGCATCGCTAATCAGTTGACCTTGAGATGGGAAGAGCATCCTGGGTTATCCAGGTGGGGCCAATGTAATCTCTACAAGCAAATGGGGGACTCGGAATTCAGAGCCAGAATGACGCCTTGTGGGAGAGGTTCAACCAGTCATTTCCAGGTGGAGATGGCGGGTGGCCATAAGCTAAGGAGTGCAGCCCCACCAACATCTTGGTTTTAGCCCAGTGAGACCCATGTTGGACTTCTAACCTGCAGAACAATAACATGAAAAATGTGTATTTACCACCAGGTTTTTGGTCCTTTGTTATAGCAACCACAAGAAACTAATACATCCTTAAGTGATTTGTAGGAGGATAGCTGAGGGATAGAAATTCTCCTGAATGTCAGTGATAGTTCAGGGTATTTAGAGAGAGGGTTTTGAAAAGTAGGTGCATGTTAGAGTGAGAAAAAAAATACCACCACACGTGAGGCCAAGAAGTGGCATATGGGAGGCACAGTGGTTTATCCGGTTCCCTTGCCCTACAAGCCCTTTTCTCTCACTTCATATTCAAGGGAGGATCCAGAAAGACTGGAATTACATTTGGGAGGGTGGGCCCCTTGTAGTGCAGTCTTCCTCCACTAGGTGGGTGTTCTAGGAACCCATCTGTATCAGTGTGCCAGCTGGTGTTGTTGGGAGAGGGTGTGTTCAGTTTCAGGGAAATGTTTTTGAAGACTCAATGTGTTTGCTCACTTCATGATGGGTAATTTACGAGTGCATCTGCCCACATTGTGCTGAGTGGTCAGCAGTTTTTGACCCTAAAATGGCATGACCCCTGTGCCCCGCCCCCCCTCTTCACCCCATCTCCTCCCAGTGACCTTTTTTTGTTTCTCTAGATGAAAAGTTCTCAAAAGAAACATTTTGCTGATGTGGAAGAGGTGAAGTAAGAAACAGCAGAAGCACAAAAAGGCATCAAAATCAACAAGTTCAAAAACTGTTTTGAGCAGTGGAAACAAGTCTCAATAGGTGAATTGCATCAAAAACAAAGTACTTTGAAGGTGACTGAAGAGTAAACATGTAAGAATAAATACACATTTTTTATAAATAAATTCCAGTTTTTGGAGTCCCCCCTCATATATATTATATATAAATATATGTGTTTGTGCATGTAAAATTTTGTTTTTTCCTTTATTAAAAACATGCACTATCTCCCTACGGCTAAGGTTCAAATTCCTAAGAAAGACATCCATAGTCATTCACAATCTTTTTAAAGCCTATTATTTTTCTTAGCCTCATCCTCTAGCTCAGGGCTGAAATAATTTTAGGACTGTATAAATGTAACTACTCCTTAACTGTTAAGGAGTTGAAATTACATTCGGCCCTTTGAAGGCAACCGCGAGGCTGATGTGGCCCCCGGTGGAAGCGAGTTTGACTCCCCATTCTAGCTCTATGTTCTAGATCAGTGATTCTCAACATGGGCTGTACTTTAGAATCAGTGATGGAGATTTCAAACACCAGAGCATCAATGCCCAATGCCTGCCCTAAATATGAAACTCTGGGGGTGGGGCCCCAGCACTGGTGGTATGAATACTAGAAGAGTAGTCAGGGTTCCTGAAATTCAAGGGCATATCACTTCCCATGTCCTTTTAGCAGATGGCAACTTAAGTCCCACCCTATATCAAAGAATGATCCCTGTTTGTGGGAAAAATGAAAGAAAGAGAAAGAGAACATTCTTCCCTTTGCAAGGCAGCCTTTCTTGTAATATACATAATGGATTTCACTTTCATTCCAATTTAGTAAAGATGAAAGCAAATGTAGGAGGCACAGTAAAATATGATCTACCAGGAATTAAGACATGCCAGGGGAAGCATTAACTAATTGGTGTGTGTTAATAGAACAAAGGAATGTAACATAGTGGGCTTCATGATGTATTACAAAACTGTATTTATTGTCTCAGTTTTAAGAGAAAATCATAAAGTGGTATGTGCATGTGTGTTCACATGTGCATGAGTGTGTATGCATATGTGAGTGTGCCAGTGTGAGTGTGAGTTCCTGTGTGAGTGTATGTGTGCAAGTGTGTGGAAATGTGGTCTTGAATTCTCTTTTTAAACTCACCTTGTCTCTGAAGCCTGACTTCATTCATTTTCTAACTTGAAATTTTTCAAATCTTCAGTGCAAATTAGACTTACATAATATTTTGAGTGGTGATGAACACCATTTAAAAAATTCCATTTAAAAAAAGTTGAAAGGAAAAAAAAACATGTTTTTTTCTCCCAATATTAGGCTTATCTTTAATTTGCCAAGATACCATATTGAGTTTTCCATCACATTGTCTACATGACTATCTGATTTTACTCTTTCAAATAGTAAAATATATTACATTCATTTTGATAGATTATCATCTCCCCAATAAATCAGCAGCTGGTCAAAAAAAATTATTCTTACAGTGGTCGCAGTGCAGTTTGTGAATCATCTTGAATTCCCACCCACTTCCCAATAAAAACTCACAGTACAAGTAGGAGAACACGGCAGAAATGAAGCAAATGATATTCACAAAAAACTAGGTAACAAGGTATCCCCAGGACCCTCAGAATGTGAGACAGGGACCAACAACAGCCGTAACACTGAGGGGGCATCACAATCTGTCTGAGAGGAGGCGGATGGAGGCAGCAGGAGAGCTGATGGAGGGGAGAGCAGAGAACCAAGAGCAGCCTGGAATCACTCACCAGCAAACTCAGGCCCCTGAGCCCAGCTGTGAAAATCAGGCAGGCTTTCCAAACTCAGCCTGTGGTGAGTGCGAGGGGTGCACTCCCAACCTCAGCAGCCAAGCTGCCTCGCAGGACAAAGCCCCACATAGGAGAAGCTGCTGGGGATAGAATCCAAAATGAGCAAATCAGAGACAATCAGAGAGGGGAAAGACGGGGTCTGGTGGTGCACACAGCCAGAAGTCTCAGCAAGGACCAGCCACACCCCGATCCCCTGACCATTCATAAAAACAAGAAATGAGGGAAACTGAAAAAGCTCTTCGAACCCATCTCCCTCCTAAAAACTAATTTCAGGTAAAAATGACCAACAGAAAAGGATTGTAGTATAAAGTCCATACAAAGTTATTCTCAGGAAAAGTAGAATAAGGAACAGAACAATGTTCCCATAGATAACGAGACTGCACACCTGAAAGACATGTGCACAGAACAAATGGAAAATGAAGCCCACAATATTCCAATGTGAGCTAAAGACATTAAGAAAATGGAAGATAATTAAAAATCAATGTAGCTCAGAATTAGTAAAACTCAGGAATGTGGTAACAGTATTCAGGAATAAATTAGCATTGAGAGAAAATCATTTTAGAAATGAGAACTAAATTGGAAGAACAACACAGTGCCTTCACTGAAGTGAAAAGGAAGATGGTTTTTTAAATTTATTTATAATTTTTTTGAAAACATTTTTATTGATTTCTCTTTAGAGGGGAAGGGAAGGAGAGAGGGAGAGAGGGAGAGAAACATCAATGTGTGGTTGCCTCTCATGCGTCCCCTGCTGGGAACTGTCCTGCAACCCAGGCATGTGCCCTGACTGGGAATTGAACTGTGATCCCTTGGTTCACAGGCCCGCACTCAATCCACTGAGCTACACCAGCCAGGGCTAAAGGAAGATGTTTTAATGTTTTAAAATCAAAAGGAGAGGATTCAATAAAAAGTGGTAAAAATAGATAATAGGCAAAAAAGTTTTAAATTAATATAATAGAATTTCCCAAAGAAGAAAGCAATGAGATAGAGAGTAAAAACTATAATTCGATTAATCTTTCCTAATATAGAAAGGACAAACTACACACTGAAATGGTATACCTCTGAGCGTGTTACATAAGCAGGACCATAAGATTACTGGAATTTTTAAAGAAAAGAGAAAATCCTTTGGACATCTAAGCAAAGAGATTATTCAATGTTTTTACTTTATTTGTTTCTTATTTTGTATTTTGTTGTGTTTATGAACACACTGTGAGATTTACTCTCCACGGATATTCAAGGGCACACACAACCCATTACTGTTGTCCCCAGGTGCAATGCTGAACGGCAGATCTCTGGACCTTGTTCATCTTGCACAACTAACATTTTATACCAATGGATTTGTCAATTTATAAAGGAAAGAAAATCAGACTGTCTTCAGAATTTTCAATAGCCACTTCAAGTAGTATTTATATTTATGATACTCAGTAAAAAAATATGAGTCAAAGACTTTGTATTTCAGCAGTTGGCTTTCAAACATAAAAGTTGCAGTTATAAAACTGTAGAAACTTGGGGGAGTATTTTTCTCACCAACCCTCCCTGAGGAATGTACTGGAGAATGAGCTTCAGACAACCAAACTATACCTGAGGATGGTGGTGAAAACTACCTGAGAAGTCCCAGGTGAAACACTGTGGGTGTCATGGAAAGAAACATCCTTAACCGCCTACCTTCAATTATTTACTGAACATTTTTTTTTTCCAGCCAGAAGCTTTGGCCATGGAAGATCCCTGTGAAGCCAGCCCACAATATACCTAGAAATTTGATGGCTACAGTGGTCATGGCTTGATTCATACTTGGGCTATTAAGATAAGTAATATATCTTTCCTATAAAAGAAGCAAGAAGAACTCTGACCTTTTCTTGATAAATAATAATTGAGAGATAATATTTTACTGAGGTTATAATTAGGAACATTATATCTTCTGGATGGAAATGTGATTTTTTTAATAGATTACCATTGGAGTATTTCCTAACTCCTATATATTTAAAAATAGTTTACAAATGCTCAAGGAAATTATTCTTTTCTTTCCTTTATCTTTTGGTTCCTTCTGTAATTTCCCACCCTTAGCATTTATTAGTTATATATACCCCCAAAGTTATTAAATATTGATAATTGAAAAAAATTTAAAGTTAACAGATAGTCACTTTAAATGAGTCAATTTATTTGAATTTTTTATTCTGTCAGTGAAATTAGCTAGCCAAGGAAACGTAAGAGCTTTAATAAGTCTATTTAGCCAAAGGTGGTATCAGAAATAAGGGGTCAGGGAACCCTTTAAGGAGAATGTTGTAAACATGGTGATCCCTTGGTTCGACAGACACGTCTTTGGTGTGGTTTTTGCACAGGGATAATCCCTACAGCTTTTCCTCTCTTCCAAATCATACATTCAAGGAATGAGATGTTCAGTCAGAAGGAAACTAAAGCCTGGGGAAATTTATTTCTACAGCAGATTCAATGTTGTCTTCCTTTTTTTCCCTGCAATTTAGTAATGGTCTTTGAACCGGTAACCCCTCAGCTTTGAGGGCAGGTAGTCTCAAATCCTCCCACGGCAGCTCCCTCTCTATTTCAAAACAGTTCTCTGACACACCTTCTGATCCACCTCAAAATGCTTTGAAGTTTTACCTTTAAATGACAACATTCTTCCCCAGTGTCTTTCTGAGGCTAGCAGTCCATCCAGTGGTCATCTTGCCGCATCCAGTGGTCATGTGGTTCAGTCGTCTCTCTTCTGGTAATGTTTACGATGGTCAATCACCTTCACAACTGGGTGAGCCTCCTCTCCTCTCTCCTGCATCTTCCCTCCTTGCTTAGTTCTCTTTTACATGTAAAACTAAAACGAAAATGGAATGAAACAAGTCACCACTGAAACAATTAGCAAATCAAGTTGCATTTCTCTTGTTTATAATGTAGCTTCTCATCAGTGCCATCCTCACTCTTCTCAGCCAGCGTTCCTGTTTCCATGCTCCTCCCCTGAACTCCTTATACCATAGGTGTAGGAGACTGCTCTCTCCAGTTACCCAGATGGCTCCCACATTTCCATACTCGCTTGTGGAATCTCTTGGTCTTTGGCTTCCCCAAGTCCACCCTCCTGTTTCTCCCAGCACCTCACTAAGTTCTCCATCTCTTCCACGAACTGAGATCCTTCCCTAACACCTTTCCCAAACCTTCTAGAGGATATTATATGTATATCTCACCTGAGAATATATATTAATTTTAGAAAGAGAGGAAAGGGAGAGAGAAATTTCGATCAGTTGCCTCCTTTATATGGCCGTACTGATTGAACCTTCAACATTTTAGTGTACACGACAAAACTCCAACCACCAGAGCTGCTTTATTTTTTAACACAAAATATGCTTAAATTGTTCTGTATTTTAAATCAGCAATTTTCAGTGGGTATGTCAGGGCACACTGGCATGCTGCAGGAACTTTTAAAACACACAATATCTGATTATTTTTAGTCAGGGGCACAGACCTCTTTTCTCTTAGATTGTCAAATAAAAAAATGACAACAGCTACCACTACAATAGCTGCTCTGTGTGAATGAATCAAAGTTATACCTACTATTTTGTCAAATCAGTAAAATATATACCTTTTTGGTCTGCCACAGAATTAGTAATTAGTTTATGCATGCCATGAGATGAAAAAGGTGGAAAGTCACTGTGTTAAATTAATTCAAGTATAGTCTGGTGTGCTCATGTGTAAATTACCTATAAGATAAATTTAAAAAAATGCAAGTGTATGTATTTTTACTCCACATACTATTGTAATAGGTAATCTGAAATTGACATCCAAAGACAATGTATTAATTTCTATTCCCAGAAACTCTAGGTGCCATTTCTTCATACTCTTTTCAACAGAATGTGTTTTCAAACTTCAATCTTTTTCAGTTTGCTGAGTGACTTAGTGATAGTGGAATCATCTTATGGTTTTAATCCTCATTTTTTCTAATGTAAATGATTGAATAACTTTTCATGTTTAAAATCTACCTGTATTTTTAAAAATTGTGAATTGCCTATTCATATTGTTTGCTCTTTTTCTTTTCCTGTTGGGCAGCAGATCCTTCTCTTATGAATTTTGTAAAATATGTTTTTATATGTTACAGAAACTAAGATTCTGTCTATCAATATATTGCAACTCTCTTTCTCAGGTTTTGCTTGTCTTTCAACTTTGTATTTGTTATCTTTACCAAGAAAATATAATTGACTTTATCAGCCTTTTTTATGGCTTAAGAGTTTTGTATCTTCCCTATTTGGGGAGCCTTCTTTCAGACATACCTGCCTGTAGGACCTCTCTGAGTGGGTCCAGTTCACACATACAAAAATTGAGTCCATCTTTGCTCCTGAGCATGCTCCTATGTGGACTTCTGCATTTTCACCAATGTCTTCATTGTTCTGCTAGACACTCGGTATTAAAGGCTTTTCTATATAAGGATACTCTACCTTCTTTTACAAAAAAAAAGACATCTCTGAATTGTAACAAAACTTGCATGGAAATACTCTCCTCATTTGCAATTCCCCTTGAATTTTCACAGTCAGCAAAGTAGCACAGTCTCTCTCTTTGCAATCCCAGACCACTGGACCAGAGACAATTGCCCTGTACCCAATCCCATCCCTGCCCCCATCAATTTGAAGGCAAGGGTGGTATCTCACAAATATTTATTTAAGTGTATGTGTGTTTGACATCTAGAGTAATTATATGATCTTCTATAAAATCTTCTCCATTTTTTGCTGTTGTAAATGACAAATCAAATGAGTTGGGAGCCAATAGAGGTATATCCTGCTCTCTCTGTACTGCATAATTGCAGAGTTTCTCCCATTGCAACAACAAATACATAATGCGATCCTATGATACTGATCTGAGTATTCTCACCTTCAGTGACAGAACTACCTGTTTGAGAAGACAACCAAAATGATCTTATGTCCTCACATTGTTTTATTGCTGAAACAGTGTCTGCCCCATGCAGCAGTCCTAAGGCTTACAATCAAACAAATGGGGCTTCACAGGGTTTTTCTTCTTGATAGGTTTCAACGAGAACATGTGGGTATATAAAAAAGTGCGCATATATGTGTTCAGTTCAGGTTTATGAGAATAACATTAGAATTTGACAACATCATAGAAAAGAAACCACTGAGGAGAATTATTTTAAAACTCTTTGCTTTGAAATATGGAACCATAAAATTACTGTGCTTTCTATGCTTAGGAAAACACATTTTCTTTTTATAATGAATTTACCCAGACCGTCCATTCAGGAAAATCACTGCAATAAGTGAATTACCCACGTGGCACATTCTCTTCCAAAAGCATCATCCAAACAAAGACCCATCAAGTGCAGAAACAGACCAGCGCAGTAAGTTGAGCTGGCTCCCACGGTAGGAAATTAAGAAGTTCTTAGGGCAACCTCAGATCGGTGGTAAAGCAATTCCCCCCTTAATTAAAAGAAAACAAAACTGTGTGGGCTGACGTGTTTACCTATGCTATTGACATTTATTTCCTGTTTGGAAATAAATGTCATCAGATTCAGGGAGTTGATAATGTTCACACCTGCTCTGCTTTCCCGAGACAGGTGCGTTGATGCTCCAACAGCGAGCAATGTCGTTTCACGGTCCCCGTCACGCTCACCACGGCTTTGTGTGTATTTCCTCGTCCTTCTTAAATGAGAAACTAGTAAAACAATGAGGGCCAGGAAGTTCCAGCGTTGGAAATTTTTTTCAGTTGTGAAAAATAAAGAAGGATTTTTTTTTTAAAGTTTATTCTAGGTATTTTTAAAAACAGCTAAACGCCATGACACCAAAGCTGGTCACTTAGCTCTTTCTGTGCGAAACTAAACAATGAATTTATTGCTAAGGAAATTAGATAGATTTTCTTAAAGGCAATCAAAATCAGTTGAAAGAAATCATGGCTTTCCATCTTTTAGGTCAGAAAATAGACAAGGCTTAACTATTTTATGTATGTTTGAGTGTGGAATTCCCCAAGAAAGAGACTTACCAAGAGAAATAAGTGGTTTGTTGTACTAAAAATGAAATTAGGAAGAAATAAACATGGATTATTTACTCTATTTTTATTTTAAATTTTAAAATTTACAAATTTATTTTATTATCTAATTAGTAACAAACTTTAAAGTCCTATAGGTAATTTGGCAGAAAGGGTATTATAAGTAAGAGAATCGCCAGAGAGGTGATTACAACTAAACCAAATAAGAAAATTCTTGGTAAAGAGAGTATGTAAGATATTTCCACATCTTAAAATCTCACAGAACATAAATGGTTTCTTAAAAAATAATAAAACGTGCCACCCTGAAGTCATATTTTAATTTACTTTTAAACTTTGAAAGTGCCAAAGTATAGCGATATCTTAGACTTACTTTGCTTTTATGGAAAATTGAAGAACAATAGGAAATCCAGCCACTATTTTTTATGGAAAAGAATAACTGATGCTTCCTCTTTCCTGCCTTCCTTTGGGACCTCACCACCTGCCACGTGCCTTGGGAACTGTATCCGAACGGGACCCCCCTGCTGCTCTTCTCCAAGGCCCGTGTTCACACTGCCCTGCCTTCGGCTTCTGAAGCTCACGTTGGCAGCCCGACCTAAAACCCCGACATGGCACTTCCACATACCATCATGTCATGTTGAATAAAGTTCAAACTGTCTCCTGGCATGAAGACCCTCCAAAATGCAGGCCCAGTCTACCAGCCACATTGTCAACGCGGAGGTAGCTTCCCTAGGCCACGGTCAGTCAGGACACTCAGCATTCCTATGCCATGCCTTCTAGTCAAGACATTCTTTCCAACAGGAATGCCCAAGCCTGCCTAATTAAAGAAAACAAATGCCCATATACCTGGCCTTTATTCTTCCACATTTCTATTAAGTATATAAATGTATAATTAAAACATTTAAAGGTAGGCGATTCCTGCCCACCTTTTCTAGCCCTTGCTGCTGCGGTCTATCTCTCTAATACCTCTAAATTGTTCATCTAGCATTTCTCTCTCCCTCCCTCAACTCCTAAGGAAGTTTCTGTATCATCATGCTCCTATGCCAAGAGCCATGGTGGTGCTTTGCAGCGCGGATGAGCCTTTGTTCAGGGGTCTTGTGGGCCCACATCTGATTCAGGTTTGTATCCAATGAGGTGAATCAGGACACATTATAGACCTCAGGGCCATTATGCTAAATGAGATAAGTCAGACGGAGAAAGATAAATACTGTCTAATCTCACAAGTGGAATCTAAAACAGCCAAACTCATAAAAACAAACCATAGAATGGTGTTCACCAGGGACTGGGGAATGAAGGAATTGGAGAGAATTTCTTTCAGGGTGAAAAACTTGAAACTAATAGATAAGTAAGTCATGAAGATTTAATGCACAGCATAGAGATAATAATTGACAAGTGGTATTACACACTTCAAAGTCCCTAAGAGACTAAATCTTAACTGTTCTCACTACACACACACAAAATGATGATTACGTGACATGATATAGGTGTTGCTAATATGGTGATGGTAATCACACAGCAATATATAAATGTACACAATCATCACACTGACACTTTAACCTTACACAATGTCATATGTCAAATTAGCTCAATAAAATAAATAAAGACAGTGAGTGACTTTTGTCCTGGAAGTCACATCCAAGTTCTATTACCTACCCAGAGAAAAGTTAATATTTCAGTAAAAATTGGTGATTTTTACTAAAGAATGAGGAGCTAGGACTTTGTGCCTGGGGGTATGTCGACTTGAGCTCCTGCTTGGCAAGGCTCTGCTAATGGGAGCATTGCCTGTACCTGGTTACCACAGTGAGATGGAGTGAAATGGTATCACTTTGTCTTCTAACTAATCTTAAAGCCTCCAACTACCTTCAGATGCATTCAGTGTGAATGGTGACCTACTAGGAGGTTTTTGTTTCAGTAACAAAGTAAACCCCTGACTTAAATTGGGGTGTGTCCTCCACCACCTCAGACCCACCAGAAAACAAAGTCGTATAAGAGGTCAAGAACAGGTGCTGAGAAATGTGTTCTCAGCTGGCATGCTGGAGAAGGGATTAGGTCATCAAGAATTCTTGGTATTTTATAAAACACTTGTGCAGTTTTAAACTTTTGCTTGGTTTTCATCTGCTGCCTCACTTTGCCATCCCTTAGATTCTTCTGCCCTTTCACCAGCTATTCAGAACAAAAAAATGTTGGCGTTCTGGCCTACTATTTTTAAGAGATTTTTTAAAATAAGTTGGAATGACTAAATAATGGGCTTTATCATGAGGTAGTGTGGGGCATTGAAAAGAATAGGTTGTGGCCCAACAAACCTGGGTTTAATTGCAACTCTGGCTTTTTTAGCTGTGAAATTTTAAGTGGCTTTATTGACTTCTCTGAGCTGCAACTTCATTATCTGTCAAAATATGGATGACCACGACCTCCTGCTGATTTGTAGAAGAGAATCAAAAGAGGTCAAGCACACCCAGTGAGCATTCCCAAGTCTTAGCTTCCTCCTTCTTCTGTGTCTTTCATTCAGCCTTGCCACCTCATTCCCATGGATAATTGAAAGTGGGCTGTAGCTTTACCTATGTTTAAAATACTTTAATGTTCTTGTATATATCTCTGGTCAAACATCAACAGACTCAAAAATCTTCTTGGTTAGGAATGTGTGGTTGCAGCACCCACCCAAGATGACATATTTTCATACCTGTGGTATGCGGGGGTTTGGGAGGAGTTGGGGAGGGGGGCAGAAGAGTATTGTAGCCTTCAACTCAGACCAGCCAGACCAGCTGACTCAGAGCAAGCAGAGGGAAATGCTCTTCTTTCTCTTGTACCCTCCCTGCCAGCCTCAGTCTCCTCCACGGGTTTCCCTTTTCCCATCTTGGGTTTCATGTCCGTCAGCTGGGGTGAGCGCTCTGTCGCCCAGTGGTTTCTCTTGTGGCACCACACATAATTCATGTCCTTCCCAAATATGGAAAGGCTGAGTTCCTTCCAAAGGGCTGACGCTGGCTCACTTATGCTATTATTTGCACATGGTTTGAGATCTATTTTGTTTTCCTGTAAGTTACACGACTAACACTCACTAGATGAATGTCATTTAAATGGCTTTTACAGAACAATGTGTTGGGTATTTTAAAATTAAGAACCAATACGAGATAGCAAGTGGCTTAGTGCTGATTAGTTAGGTGTAGAAGCGTGATATCATTCAACAAGCATCTGGATGGCTTACCTTCTTCAGGATTCAGACTGGACACCTTGGGGTTTAGGATTTCCTTAAGGACTAAGGTTATGTCTGCCTAGTGTTAGGGTTAGTGTTATTGGGAAGATGAGTGCTGAATAAAACAGCTCTAGTGATTCATATCCTGGAGCGTGTTTGCAAAATGAAATGCAGCAGTTAGATTTAGTGTTCCAAGCCGTTCCTATGCGAGAGCAGTTGAGACCTAGCTTACCACTCTATTTTTAATAAATGAGGTCACGGAGTATTTATATGTACTCCTGGGGCAGGCCCCGATTGAAACAGGAACCAACAACTTACACTTTAGTGACCCCACTGCTCACCAACTTCTAGTTTTGTTACATTTAGATCACTTTATTATTTTGGCACAGGGAAGTAGAGAAATAAAATGAAAGGAAAAAATGAATGGATAAAGGAGGCATTTTCTTTTTACCTTTCTCCAAAATCGTCATTTTCTTTACTTAAAAATAGAAGACAGATTAATGGATTTGGGTACATTCTTACAATGGAATATTATTTAGGGATAAAAAATGAGCTATTAATCCATAAAAGGACATGGAAGAACCTTACATGTGTATTGCTATGTGAAAGAAACCTGTCTAAAAAGGCTACACACTGTATGATTCCAAATATCTGACATTTAGAAAAGGCAAACCTACAGAGACAGTGAAAGGTCAATGGTTGTCAGGGACTAGGCAGGAGGAGTGATGTATTGGTGGGGCACGGAGAATTTTAACAGTTGTAAAACTATTGTGCATGACACCATATAACGAATACATGCCATTATGCATTTGCCCACGTTCACAGAATATGTAACGCCAAGAGTAAACCCTAAAATAAACTATAGCTCATAATTGGCTCATCAGTTGTTTGCAATGTACCACCTGAATCTGAGATGTTAGTAACAGGGGAAACTGTTAAGGGTGTGAGGTGGTTAGGGAACACAGCTGTTCCCTCTTATCGGCAGGGTATATGTTCCAAGTTACCCCCACTTTGATACCTGAAACCACAGACAATACTGGATGAACCCTATATATACTATGCTTTTTCTATATATAGACACCTACGATGAAGTTTAATTTATAAATTAGACAGAATAAGAGATTACCAATAATAATTAGGAATAAAATATGACAATTGTAATAATATACAGTAATACAAGTTATGTGAATATGCTCACTCTCTCTCTCACTCTCTCTCTCTCAAAACACCTTATTGTACTGGCTTCAACTTTCCAAGAAAAGGAAGCACTTTACGAATTCTATTTTGGCATATTCAGGCTGCCAGCACCGCTGCTCTTGCACTTTAGGGCAACTGTTAAACAAAATAGGGGCTCCTTGAACACAAGCACTGCGTCACCAAGACAGTGGATCTGACAGCTGAGATGGCCATGAGGTGACTAATGGGCAGGAAGCGTATACAATGTGGACCCGCCGGACAAACGGATGGAGTGGGCACGGTGTGAGATTTCATCATGCTACCCAGAACCATTCACAATTTAAAACTTATGGATATTTTATTCTGTAATTTTCCCTTTAATATATTTGAGCTGTGATTGAACATGGGTAATTGAGATCACCGAAAGTGAAACCACAGATAAGGGGGACTGCCGTGTATGAAAATTCTGTGTTTTCCACTAAATTTTTCTGTAAACCTGAAGTGACACTAAAGATACAATCTATTATTTTTTTAAGTGTAGACATAACTTGGAATTCTTAGGGTCTTTGTGCTGTGCTTTAAAGGGAACCTTGAGGCCACTTGCTTCTCCCCCTTCACTTGCTCCTGCATTTCCCTGTCTTACTGCCCTAAAGGATTTCTCCCAGGAATCAAGAGTGTCATGAAGTTTCCTGCCAGTTTTGTTCCTGTGACACATTTTCTGGTCCTCAGTGCACCGGGGATCTGAGCGCCCAGCTAGAGTTCAAGCCCATTTTGGAGGTTTTAAGCCCCTACTCCACTAGGATTTCTAGAGAAAATGTATTGTTGCCTTTAGATGACTTCAGTAAAAACCAACACTTTCTGCCACGTTCCTGATGTCAAGTGGAGCATGGGCTGTGTTTCTTTTCCTTCGAGGTGACTCACCATGAGAGGAGAGGAGCCACAGGTGTTTAGTGACAATGTCTTCCCACGCAGGTGGTGGTCCCCGACACTGCCAAGAAGTGCCAGGACGGTGCCCCTTAGCCGGCACTTCTGTGGGCAGAGTCTCTGGCTGACAGTGTCCTAGCCCCAGGCCATGGGTGTCTACTGGTCATCTACTAAGTGCTAAGCCCTGCACCAGGCAGCGGGTAGACACAGTAGGACACCAGATTTACCTCCAAGCAACCTGGCAGAAAAGGTGAATCCAGTAACAAGGGAAGTGCTGTGCAGAGAAAGGGGTTCTGTAACAATGGGTATGTAGGGACAGACCTGAAGGATCAGTAGAAGCCAGCCAGATCCCAGGGAGGGGAGGGGAGGGAAGCTCTCCCTGGCTCCAGATCGTGCTCAGAGGCCCCACAGACACTCTCTCTGGACCTCTCAAAGTGCCAGGCTGCCATCTCCTGTCCCACCTGTTCCCCCAGCTCTACTCAGCTCTGACATCCCAGATGCACCTGGGGTTGGGAGGAAGTTCACAGCAGGCTAGAACCTGGCTTCCCTCTCCAGTGATACTTACCTTGTTCTAGGGAACTTTCATGGATTACTCTTAAAGGGATCATTTCTAAAGTCTTTCAGGGCACTTGCATTACAGTGTAAGTCGCCAGATCACCATAACATGCCATATAGTATGAAAACCTCCATGCAAACTAGAGCTGAGGACCTGAAGCCCTGAGAGGCTGTCTGGTTAGGGATTTTCCTACACTGCAGAAATATTTCTTGGGAGCAAAGCAAATAGAACAGAGAAGTCTATGGGCCTGTCAGCTCACTGGGGGCACATGAGACTTGGGCAGTGGTATGTTTATTATGCCAAGGCCACAGATCCTCTGATTTGAGGCAAGCCCATAAATTACCATGTATGTGTGTGATCTGACCTTTCTCAGGCTGCTACCCACAACACTCTCTTATTCCTGGTTCTTGGGCAAACAGCACAGGTGTGGGAACTTTTTGTGGCATGTGACATTCCCTGACTCCCCAGAGTAGTGACTCCAGCTAAGTTGCCACCACTTCCCCGCCATCGGTAAGCACAGAAGTAAGCATCGGTAAGCTGGCCAGAATCCCCAGTGCAGATTTCCAATCATCTAGCAATGGTTAGGAGCAATGTCCATTGAAGAAAGCACCTTTATTTTGCCTTGATTTATCTCTTGGGCAATATCTGTTGCTTTATGTTTGTTCAACTAGTTTCTAGTTTTCTTTGCCATGTGGCCTCAGTGGAAGCAAAACTGAGAAAAAATACTGGTTTTGACATTTTGGGTGAGTGGCATGGTTGATGACATCTTCCAGCAAAAGTGCCTGAAAAGCGAAGATCTAAGTGCTTTCTCCAGGCAACATCACCAGCAAAAGAACTTGTAATATTAAAATGTGTTACATTTCCCAACTTTTCCATGAGTTTTGTAATTGTAATAAAGAGAAGTTCTATTTTGCTGTGTGTATGCGCCAATCTTGATATCACTAATGAAATATATTGGCTAATGAGGCAGCACCCCCCAAAATGAAATTATCTTCTGGAGAGTGGGCCCCTTATAGTACAGGCTTTCCCTGCAAGGCAAGTGTTCTAGAAACCCATCTGTATCAGGGCACCAGCTGGCGTTGTTGTGAGAGGCTGCATTTGGCTTTAGTAAATTTTTTTTAAGACTCTTTTAGTGTGTTTGCCTATTTCACAATGGGTGATTTAGGAGCGCAGCTGCCCACATCACACCGAGTGTTCAGCAGTTTTTGACCAGAAACGGCATGGATCCTGTTCTCCACACTCTTTATTCACCTGATCTTACCCCTGAATGACTATTTTTTTTGTTTCCTGGTTGAAAAACGTCCTCAAAGGGAAACACTGTGCCCATTGGAAGATGTAAAACAAACAAACAAAAAAAATGTCAGAAGCACTAAAAGTCATCAAAATTGATGAGTTCAAAAATTGTTTTGAGCAGTGGGGAAAAATGTCTTGATAGGTGTCTTGCATCAAATGGAGAGTACTTTGAAGGTGACAAGTTTAAACATGTATGAATAAATACACAATTTTTTATAAATAAATCCCAGGGGTTTTTTACGATCACCCCTCGTAAACTCCATGGGCTTCTGATACTGAAAGTATTTTGTCTGTATGAGTGCTAGTAAGATTCAGAAAGAAATCCCACAGTGTAGGGAGAAATAGAGCCCGGGCGGCTGTGCTCAGCAGGCCCTTGTCTCACACTGCTAATGACTCCTAAGCCGCAGACTGCCTCAGCCAAGTGCACTTCTCAGGTTACAGCTGTAAAGTGGCTGTAGCGTAAATGTCACCATCACCTAAACGTCACCACCCAAAGTAAGCAGGGACTTTTCACAGAATAGAGTGAGAAGGAATAAAATAACACACAGTTGTTCCAAGTGAATCTTAAATGCACACTAGAGAGAGGTGTAGACCAGATATGCACACAGGTGTGTGTGTGCAAGAAATACTGGTCCTCCGGAATTAGCTGACTCCATGAGTCCTTCTCAAATGGTGGCTGTAAACATATTTGAGAAGGAAGTGGGCTCAGGAGGAGGTTAAACCCTTTGCAGGAACAAGTATAAAGGACACAGGGACAATAACAAGTGGGGGAGGCCTGGGGGGTGGGCTAGGATGGGGGTAAAAGGCAGAAAACTGTACTTGAACAACAATTTAAAAAAAAAAGGAGGTGGTTAAGCCATTGGGAATGTGGCTTGGTAACCTTGGTAACCCTGAGGATAGGGCTCAGGGTTTGTACTCCATCTGCTCTGGGACTTAGAGACTTAGAGTGCTGGGTGTGCGTACCACGTGTGACCCCTGGGTGCTTGCTTTAGTTTGACTTTGCAAACCTGGCCAGTCTTCTGCTTGCCCAGCTGTACAACTCCTCATTCTATGATTCAGTTTAGATAATATCTCTAGGAAATCACCCCATCCCTAAGACACCCTGTGCACTCTTTATTCTGTGTTCCTCAAAACCTTCCTTCAGGGTGGCAATGTCACTACGTATCTATGTCCTGCCGTCCCACTGCACCTGAATCCTGAATAGCAGAGGTAGGGTCCTGTGTCTGCGTCCCCAGCACCAGCAAGGAGCCTGCCACATTCTAGGTGTTTAACAAACACTCTCCTTTAAGAGGTATTTGAGGTGCACAAGAGCCTGTGATTAGCATTAGCAGGACACGGACACTGACAGCCAGCTCACAGCCCCACGCTTACTCTTGTCCGGGCCCCAGTTATGCTGTTGATTCCTAGCCCACAGGAAGTAGACCCCTCACTTAATGGGGGCTTCAACGTCTCACTCTCAGACTAATCATTCCTAAACACTCTTCCTGCTCTCTCGTAGGTGCCTCTTGTCTTTCGTAATTATATATTTTAAAATGATTCCTGTGCCTTTGTTCTTTTGATATTGATTGTCTTAATTATAAAAAGAGACTGCCTTTTTAGATTGTTGGATATCAGCTTACTATACCAGTTAAGTTATATAACAGATATCATTTGAAATTTAACATGCATGAAAATGTTGCATATCATACCCCCACAATTTGTATGAAAGGCTGGTTGCTTGGGTTAATTTATCTACAATATATTTAATTCATTCAAGACAAGTGCAGTAATTTTTATTTTTCTCTCTCATTATTTCAATGAATTGTCTTTTATTTTAGTATATGCCCTGCCCAAAATGGATACATTGTGCTCAGCCACTAAAGAAACATATTATACAAGGATATCTACTGGCATAGAAAAAGCTGGCCATATATTACTTATTAAATAAAAAAGTGTGTTAGAACCTCTATTACATTTTGATCCCAAATATAAAAAGAAAAAAATCAGTAATTGTCTTGGGTTGGTAGCTTATGAATAATTTTAATTTTCTTAATGTTCCTCTGGATTGGGGGATTTTCTTTGATGAATAGAAATTCCTATGCATCAGGGTGGGAAAACAATTTTTAAAAGTCTTTGGCATTTTGGTAAGCTTAAACTCTCCTTTTTCTCAAATATCCAGAGTGAGGGGCTCTTAGTTCACAGAAAGACTAGGAGATTGCTGCTGCTTCCCAGGAGTGTGGGTGACCTCCAGTTTCACAGTGGGTTTATGGCAGGTGGGGTGTCATCAGGGTTACAAGGGTGTGAAGCTGGGTTTGGGAAAGGTAAGTAGAGTGTTGTATAACTAGGTAAGTCATCAATGTGCAGTAAAACCCATACACATGTTCAGCCTATGTGCCATGAAGGGGGTCTCGTTTGTCATTTGGGGATCTCAGATATCCAGCTTAACTTTGGAAATCAGCTCCCCAGAAACTGTCACAGAGCCTTACCATAGAAGATCACCTTCCTCACATGTGTGCATACGTTTACCTCATTAGTTATCTTCTCACATAACTATAGCAACACCCAGCATGGCCCAAGGAAGGATCCCATCAGATGGTGGCACAAGGCACTGACTGGTGTAAGAAGATGACTCAAGGCTGAAGACAGGCAGGTTGTTCCAGAACATCTGCCGCTCAAGATGCTTTTATATAGAAAGGGGGAAAATGACATTTCTAAATATTTACTCTATAAACCGGGCATTTAACTACAACTTTTTGTTTAACAATCTGTATATTGTGTCTTTGTTATACAGATGAGGAAACTGAGGCCCAGGAAGGTAATATCTCTAGTGCTAGAAAGAGGCAGAGTCATAATTCACACCAGGTCTCAGATTCAATCCAAATTCCATGTTTTCACACTATCTTGTACCACATCTGCAAAAACATGTAATGGCTGCATGGTCTTTATAAGGTAACTGAGTTAAGGTAACTGGATTTTGAGGTTCTCTCTCACCCTCTCATTTTATTACTTTAGCATCACTAACTAGAGTGATGGCTTCGTACAATTTTTAATGAAATGCTATATTCTTTCTCACATTAACTTCACACAGTCTCAGGATCACAGCACAGCAAAGCAAAGCAATGTTTATGGGTTTGGATGATAGAAGATTCCAGAAAGGACATAATTAGAACTGCTTTTCCATAGGATTATGCCTCCCCCCTCTGAACAAGACAAAAATGATGGTGAAATTAAAGCATTGCTTGTAGGGTTTGAAAGGGAGTTTCTGAGCAGTACGTTTTATTATGTGTGTATATCACTGTACCTAAAAACCTTCTAACTTTTACGTGATATGTACAACTCGGGAGACACAAATTAACTTATCATCTTGCTTGAGTTCTAACTTTCTCAAAGCCTTTGAAATAAAATTTCAAAATAGCAAATGGAATCACTTCCACCTTTCCTTTGATACTAAACTATGATTGAAATAAAAGTATCAATCTTATAAGCACAGAACGAATAGTTTCAGCATGTTGTAAAGGATATGAGTATGTGAGGTGGCTGCAGGCCAGGCCAGTTAACAAACGCAGCGCTTCAGACAATTTGCCAGTTAAGCTCCTGTCTGGACTTTTGTTGTTTGTGTTATACATTCCTTGGGCTAAAATTTTTCCTTTTATAATCATTATTAATGTCTAAGAAGAATATGTTTGAATGCAAAAATGTCAAAATTTCATGTGTTTTTTTTTTTAAATCCAATGATTGAAATGGGAAATTCAGTCTATAATTTTATATAGTCATACAAATTACTTTAAATAATTCCTGAGAATTGTTGAGAAGTAGAGGTTGGACTTTTTTTAATGATGACTTTTAATGGACTTTTTTTAACGGAGAAGAGTATTTAGACTTCATTTATGTTCAAAAGTATGCAGAAAGTCCCTGGTAGGCTCAAGTTTCTGATTGCAGCTGATGTTCAGTAGTTTTAACTTGGGGACCCAGGAAGACTCCGTGGCTAACTTCGGAAGACAGTGGGGGAGGCAGGCTGGGGATTATTTGGAATCTACCTCTGAATTCAAGGACGTCTATGCCATTCAGAGGATGACTGAGGTGCAGGAGTGTGGGTTGGCATGAGCCACCACGCCACTTCTTTCTTCCTTGGCTTTGCTGATAACACGGCTTTCTCTCTCTCTTTGAAGCACCAGTCATTTGATGGGTCTTGCCAAATGCTCATTTTCACCTCAAGAAATAACGGTCACTTTCATTTTCTCATTTTGACTATTCTTGATCCTTGTGTCTTTAGAAACTTGAGTTAGTAAATGCTTGTCTCCACCTGCCATAGGTCGAAGGTGCTTCACTGTGCTGGTCTACACAGAGGGCACGTGCAGTCTGGACAAACTTAACTGATAGGCAGAGGTTATCAGCCAGAAAGACTGAATTATGTGGTTAAGGCAGCTTGCATTATTGTGAGGAATGCTGAGACAGGTTGACCAGAAGGCCATGAAGCGGAACAGGTCATGAAGCAGACGGAAGAGAGCAGTGTGCTCCCTGATAAGGTAGAGGGCGTGGTGATACACATGGTCACTCTTCACTAAACTGCTATTTAAACTTTTCTTCCCCCATATTTGGACATGAGTCTTTCCTGATTATATGGCTAATCTTTGAAGAGTTATGCAACTCTTTGAGTAATTTTGTCATTTATAAATCTGAAATAACACAATATGATACCAAAGATGCTCTCTATAATTTGGGAGACAAAAATGATAAATATAATTTTAAAAAATTCTTTAATAGCCTCAAAATGGACCAGAGCACAAAGCCCATCATCTAGAGAACGATCTTGTCATTGGTTTGGAAAGTGGATGGAAAGAATTTTGGTAAAGGTTCTGAAGTCATGCAGTGCTAATTAAAATAGGCTGGCTTGCAAAATTCTACTCTTACAAGTACTGACTAATCTCCATGCAGCCATAACATAATAAATTCTAAGTTTTAAAAGTTAATCATTTTAGAGAATCCAAAAGATGTCACCCTTTCCCCTATTTCTCCCTGAGGACCAACAAAAACACAGATGGACAATTTGTTTTTCTGACTGGTTATTCCATAATTTTTACTTTCAGTAAAAGATTATGTCAGAATCAAAGGTCTACCCAGTAAAAATAAATCTATCCTATGGGCACTTCCTTAGGATGAGTCCACTAATATTCCTGACCGTTAGTATTACCTCATTAATTTAGTTCAAGAGTGTGAATGGTATTTAGAACCTAAACTGTCACTGAAGCATTTTTATAAGAAATGTAATTATTTGATCCATTATCCATGAGTGTGCCAGATTTTTAATCTCATTATAACATTAGAGATATAATTTTTAATATTACATATGCCTCGGAGTCTGTTAAAAATATAACATCCAGAACAACTTGGAGTAAACTGATCTTTGGTGTTTTGACCTCAGAAATTACGGTGCACTTTTTATGACAACGGGAAAAAAGAGCGTTTTAGAGAAAATTGCCCATAGCCTAGCTAAAAAAAATTCTTTAAATGTTTAGGCACGTGACTCATTTCCATTGCATTGACTACCAAGGAAATCAAGCTGCCAGAGGAGACACAGATGATTCATTTCAGGATTTTTTTTAAAGAAGGAAAAAACATGATGATGTGAAGAACACTGGTGCGTCAAAAGGCCAGATGGCAACAGAATACAGCTCTCTCTCTCGGAGAATCAGAGGATCAATTGAAAGACCGTTACGTCAGTTGCTGATTTGTTAATTAATTTCACAGAAAGACAGTCATGTTTCCTTAACTTGATCCACAATGACATTTCCTCCTTCTACTGCGTGCTGATACAGGGGATTTTTTCAAAAAAGCAAATCTTGGATATTTTGTGACTGTTCCTTCACACTACTCATACTTTGTCTCAATTGATTTGAATCACAGCTATAAGTTTATCAATGGATCTCCACCCTTCCGTGGGAGGGAACTGCTCCCTCACCCCAGGGTATGCTGTTCAGAGTAAGATTTTTAATCTGGGAAGAGAAAGTGGGACTGGGTCACTGTCATGGCTAAAATCCTATTCCCATCAGGAGTTAAGGACAACACGTGAAAGACCGAGAATGATGCACACCTGGAATATCTACCGGAAACGTCTTTAAAAGCCTGGGGAATCTTAATATTCTAGCTGTGAATCCTAGCTTATGGCAAAACTAGAGTCACATGATCATAAAGAGATAATCTAATTCTTTGGTTGTCAAAATATGTCTTAACAGCAGTACCTGTTCTCAAGCAAAATTTTAGGCAGATGTTTAAGATTACAAATAAATAGTAAAGATAAATGAGCTGCCCTAGTGAAAGCAGCTGTTGAATAACTAGCCAAGAAAGGTTCATTCTGGATGGCTCTTGGTGGTTCTAAAATGGTTCTAGCTCAAAAGAGCAATCCTGAGGATCAAGGAGAGAGCTCAAGTGCTATTTTGCTGTTTGGCCATTTAGCTCACTAGAAGCAAAAGTACTACTAGAACCAATTCCTTTAAAAAACACACTGGGGTGATGTTCTCTCAAGAACATCACACTACGCATTGTGTAAATAAAAGAATGTATAATTAAATATAGCATATATTGTTTAAGCAGCTGAGAGATCTACATTTTACTTTAGAAAACTTTCCATTAAGTGGTCAATTAATACCTTGGGTGTTAAAGGATTCACCTTTACTTATCTAGATAAGTTATTCTCAAGAGTGGAAAGCTTCATTATATGATACTGGACAACAGGTGACTTGGTACACATGTTGATAACAACACAAAGATTTTGCTCTTGTTTTTTACATTAGTACTCACACCTTTCAGGGCCTGAGGGCCCCTGACAGCAATATGCATCATTTCTGTCTCCTCCTCCCCATCCCCATCATCAGCTCTCCTGGCCATGCCTTGGAATCTTCTCATAATCAAGATACTATGCCCCATGTCATCATGTTTCCCTCTGGTTTCTCCCAGGGTAACACCGTCTGTGTGGTCCAAAGCAAAGGCTTGCCTTTCACAGTACTGTAGGGAAGTACACAGGACATGGTTAGTCATGGGACCATGTGTTTCAGAAGCTGGATAATACTGCACCAGTATAAGGTATTATTGTATCCTTGGAGAAGAGCAGTTGTAGAGAGATCTCTGTGATTTTTGCAACTTCTTGTTATTATATAATAATGTAAAAAAAAAAAGTTAAAAAAATCCCGAAATCTCTCTCCTAGTTAGGACTTGCCCCTTCTCCCTCCTTTCCTCAGGAGTCCCAGAAGGCTGGCAGTAGTCAGCCAAGCTTTGGAAAAACTACACTTGGGAGCAGCATTGACATCTGGAGAAGCTCAGGGCCTCCCGTACCTTCTCCTCCATCTCCTCTGAGTTGCCAGATCCAGGTTTTCCATGCACCTCAACCTTGTGCATGCCCATAATTTGTAATGCATCTTTTGCTGTTTTGTAGTCAGTATCCATGTCTCACTCTGTGTATGACAGACATCTTGACCTCTTAATTATTATTATTTTTTTTGCAAACATAGATTACCATAGAAGAGAAACTTTAATCACACGGCTTTCTAGGTACTTTTCAGTGTTGCACACAAATCCCTGTTTTGATATCAGATAATCAGAGGGTGCTGTATGGGCTCATTGTGGGGCAATGGCCAGGAGTCTGGAACTCTTCCTGCATGGTTTGATTGGAGGTGCAGGAAATCTAGGTACTTTTTTCCCACCAACATTAAAATTAAAGTTCTGTGTAAAATGAGTAATATAAGACAATGGGAAAATCCAGTAAGAAATTTTCAAGCATTTTCCCAAATGTGAATCCTTTGAAACTGCCTGTTTACAGTGGTCACAGTTATAAGACCTATGCTTGTGGCACAAAATGTGTCCATGGAGCTTTTCCCTCTGAGGCAGGCAAGTTACAAACCTGAAACAATGAAGCAGAATTAAAATACCCTCAATACTGAAATGAAGATATTGCAATTCTGATATGTTGGCATTGTCACTGTTACTTCTAACTATCTCAGAATTCTAATGTTGTCTGATTTTCTATTTGAAACTGCTTATTTGTAAAAAAAAAAAATATTTTGGAAAAGAGTATTTTATAATTCTCAACACCTGACTGCAAATGAGGTACATTTAAAATTTTCTCAGGGACTTGAGTGAATTATTAAAAAATTGAATGTAAAGAGAAATAACTAATCTTGTCTTTAAAGTCCATTTGAAATTTAATTGACCATTAGGCCACCAACTATCTTGGCACACGACCATTTAATAATGAGAAACTCAACCTTACGTTAGGAATGAGAGCAGCATAATTCATCAAAAGCTACACACCATTTACATTGCGTTAGCTTTCCATGGAGATTTCTTGGGGAAAGTGCAGAACATACAGTTTTAGTTAATTTATGAGCTTTTTAGTAGTGTTATAACAATTGAGTTCTGGCAACAATGTAAATGTTTGTTAACAACTATGCTTAAATTTTATTTGACTTGGGTCATGATTGTACCTCATCTCCTGCTTCAGAAGCTCAGGCTGCAATTAATAAAGTCAATGGTGGGGGAAGTTTGGAAAAAATTTAGTAATATTGATAAACATAATCATCTTAAGTATTTAAACCAGGATGCAACAATAATTTATTTGTAAAATTGCATTGCTATTCTGACAAATCTCATTTGATCTATATGGATCCAGTTATTAAAATATCAATTGAATAATTTTCAGACTTGAAAAATGTATTACTCTCACATTAACCCTATGATATGCTTATCACAAAGAAACATGACCCTCACCATTTTTTTTCAAGTTTCTATCTGAAAATGGACATCACCATGATCACTGGTAAGCCTCCATAAGGATGCTGATTTGATCCACACCAGTTGTTCTCTTTTGAGTGGTCCAGCAAAATATGGCAGAAAGAAAGAGGGGGGTGATTCTGCAAGCTGGATTCTGACTCTTCCTCTGACGAGTTCTGTGGCCTTGAATTTAGCATTCAGTCTCTCTGGACTGAAGATTCCAACCTATGATTCTAAAAATATCTCTGTCTCTGTCCCTATCTCTATCTGCACATTGATATCTACTAAGTGGATATATAATGTAGTAATTACAGTAACATCTCAATATTCTAAAATTACTAGCATGTATGTGTGAGAAATGGAATTTATTCAAGTCTATAAAATCATGGGAGCTGAGACTCACTGAGTACTTACATGTAAGCATAGTGTTAATTATGCACTTGACATTATAAGTGTATATTATTACTATACTTATTTCATAGACAAAGAGACTGAGGCCTTGAGAGATTAATTAACTTGCTCAAGGTCACAGAGCTAGAAAGATGTGGACATATTGAACCCTTGCAAATTACTGCAGACTCCTAAACTCCCACATTCCCAGACCACATGCTGGGTACTGCCTGAAATGACTATTCTAAGCTTCATCATTCCATTATAATGCTTGACTTTATGTAAACTCTTCCTCACCACTCATAACATTAGATGAAAATACCATACCCTGTTTAATTTATTCCACAAGCATTTACCTACTCAGTTAGATACAGTGTTAGCTTCTAGATATATGCATGATGCAAATAAATAATTTATTAACTCTATAGATGAACCTGTCATTGGCTAATAATGTGTTTCTATTTTGATTCCATATGACTTATAGAAAGTACCAGATAAGAAGTATAGGAGGCAGTGTCTTTTGGGAGAAGCTGGCTTAAGATGAATAAACCAAATGATGACTTGAAACTCCTTTTCACAGATACTACTATATTATTTATCAAATGGTGTAAATGCCTAAATTTAAAGGGCTTTCCAAGGTAAACAATGACTGAGACTTTCCACTTGCACTAATATTTAAGGTGAAATTTTTTGCCTAGATTTTAAGATATGGCCATATTTTCCACCAACATTTCTGTGAGGATACTCACAGAATTATGTAAATTATGTAATTTAGCACCTCTGAAATAATTTTGGTTCTCTGCTAGAAGAACCTTATTTTCTACTGTAAACATTGAACAGATATAAGACACTGCTTTTAAACTTATACCAAATAAGAAGTAACATACTTCTGATAATATTTGTGTCATAAACATAGATTTGTTACTCCATTTGAATCAGACTCTTTAAGCAACTTTGTACTTGATTCATCCCACCTTGATCCAGGAAGACTGTTTTAACTATAGGACTTGAGCTGGGTGAGGGTGGGAGAAGGGTTGGGAGAAGAGGGTGGGAACTATCCAAAAACTACAGATAAGTGAGTCAACTACACATATTTGATCTCATTGTTATTTTAGGTTGACATTTTATCTAATTGAGCAATATCTTCCTAACCTATGCATTGATATGGTTATCTAGACTGAAAATTAACTTCATACACATATTATCATCACAATGAATAATATTAAATCATGACAAATTGACATATTTTAGTGTATTGCTCTAAATCCTGCAATGAAAGTTACTTGCATATGGTATGGTATTTAAAAGAAATTGTCATTCCTAATTATTTTAAGCATATCCTTTATTGGGTTGAATATTGACTTCATGAAAGGCAAAGACCTACATTCAAGATTACTCTATCCAGCAAAGCTACCACTTAGAATTGAAAGGCAGATAAAGTGTTTCCCAGATAAGGCAAAGTTAAAGGAGTTCATCATCACTAAGCCCTTATTATGTGAAATGTTAAAGGGACTTGTTGGGAACTGCCCTGCCTGGTTTCAGGAGCTGTAACCCCCCAGGGCTAAGGCTGAGTGAGCGACCTTCCGACTGTAAGCCACTAAGGAGACAAAGCTTATCTCCCTGGCAGAACTGGCCCCCAGTACTTGGTCAGTTAGCCAATGATGGGTAATATTCCCTCAAGGGAGGGGTCGCCTAAGACAGCATGACCACTTGGAAGGCCCTCAAGGAAGGACTCGGGAGGCTACAGCAAAAAGAGTGTGGACACTCGCTCTCCTATCCTGACGTAGCCTCAGTACTCTTTCCATCTGGGAGAAGTTTTCCTTATCTCTTGGCTTCCTGGCTCTACTCCACTTAAGCCTGAAACATTGACAGAGGGCGGTGCAGCTCTGAACTGGATAGGGAAGGCTCCCTGGGTGATCTGGCATAAGAAAGAATTTGTAAAGTCCTGTGAAACCTGCTTTGCTAAGAGTGCTCTCAACTAAATGATAAGGGTCCCGAGCAGGAAATGAGTCTGTCTCCCAAAGTTTTGTAGCTGACAGACCCTAACTCAGATTAAGCCCTCAGAGTTCTTTGAAATGTTATCTATTGTTTGATCCTTGCTGCCTGACATTGATTGATGAGCTTTACCTTTATTCCTGTGTATTATGAACCTAATAGAAGCCACTGAGGAAGGGGCTCTTGGCCCTTCTCCTTTGAGAGATTGGCCACCTCTCCTTCCCAAGCAGATCATGTCTTGGTAGTCTTATTTTCATCCGTGGTGGATGGGGGGTGGGGGGCTCTGTGGGTGGAGCCCCCCCACAGGGACTCATCTAAGAAATACAAGATCAAAACTATGAACAATAAAATGACAACAACCTCATAACTATCAACAACTGAACCTAAAAAACAAAAACTAAGCAAACAACTAGAGCAAGAACAGAATCACAGAAGTGGAGTGTTATCAGTGGGGAGAGGGTGGGGGAGAATGGGAGGAAAGGGTACAGGGAATAGGAAGCATAATTGGTAGGCATAAAATAGGGGGAGGTTAAGAATAGTATAGGAAATAGGGAAGCCAAAGAACTTATATGTACAACCCATGGACATGAACTAAGGGGTGAGGAATGCTAGAGGGTGGGGGGATGCAGAGCAGAGTGGGGATAAAGGGGAGAAAAGAATTGGGACAACTATAATAGCATAATCAATACAATATACTTAAAAATTGAATATTGACTTCAAATAGTCCACAAGAGACACACTTTTCCTACAGTCATCTACTTATTCTGGAAAGATTTTTATGTGGTATGATTTTGTTGATGCCAAGTCTTCCTCTTTTGCCAAGCTCTTTTCGTTATTTGAAATTTGACCAACCAGTATTTACTGACACTTCCTATAATTTAATGAGCTGCAGAATTTTTAAACAATGCTTTTAATAAACAGGAATATTGTCTCAATGATACTTAGATTGAAAAATAAATGTTTCAAGAAAGCATCTTAAGATGCATGAATATTTGATGCATACTTAGTAAGTACCAAGAGAATAACATGATCTATCAACTTCACTAATTGAAATTACAACAACAAAAACCTTTCAACCTATGTGTTGTTTTTCTAGTCACAAAAAAGGTAATATGTACTTTTTACTTTTTTAAAATATATTTTATTGATTATGCTATTACAGTTGTCCCATTTTACCCCCTTCACTCCCCTCCACACTGCACATCCTCTCCCACCCACATTCCCCACCTTTAGTTCATGTCCATGTATCATACTTATAAGTTTTTGGCTTCTACATTTCCCACACTATTCTTGCCCTCCCCCTGTCTATTTTCTACCTACCATCTATGCTACTTATTCTCTGTACCTTTCCCCCCTCTCTGCTCCTCTCACTCCCCTGTTGATAACCCTCCATGTGATCTCCATTTCTGTGGTTCTGTTCCTAGTCATTTGCTTAGATTATTTTTGTTTTTGTTTTAGGTATGGTTGTTAATTATTGTAAGTTTGCTGTCATTTTACTGTACATGTTTTTTATCTTCTTTTTCCTAGATAAGTCCCTTTAACATTTCATATAATAAGGGCTTGGTGGTGATTAACTCCTTTAACTTGATCTTATCTGAAAAGCACTTAATCTGCCCTTCCATTCTAAATGAAAGCTTTGCTGGATAGAGCAATCTTGGATGTAGGTCCTTGCCTTTCATAACTTGGTATACTTCTTTCCAGGCCCATTTTGCCTCTAAGGTCTCTTTTGAGAAATCAACTGACTGATGGAAACTCCTTTATAAGTAACTGTCTCCTTATCTCTTGCTGCTTTTAAGATTCTCTCCTTATCTTTAATCTTGGGTAATGTAATTATGATGTGCCTTGTTGTGTTCCTCCTTGGGTCCACCTTCTTTGGGACTCTGAGCTTCCTGGACTTCCTGGAATTCTATTTCCTTTGCCAGATTGGGGAAGTTCTCCTTCATTATTTGTTCAAATAACTTTTCCACCTATTGCTATTCCTCTTCTCCTTCTGCTACCCCTATAATTTGGATGTTGGAACATTTAAAGATGTTCTGGAGGTTCCTAAGCCTCTTCTCATTTTTTTTTTTTTTTTGAATTCTTGTTTCTTCATTCTTTTCTGATTGAATGTTTCTTTCTTTGTTCTGGTCTGCTCCATTGATTTGAGTCCCAGTTTCCTTCCCATCACTATTGTTTCTCTGTACATTTTCCTTTATCTCACTTAGCATAGCCTTCATTTTTTCATCTAATTTGAGATCAAATTCAACTGATTCTGTGAGCATCCTGATCACCAGTGTTTTGAACTGTGCATCTGATAGGTTGGCTATCTCTTTGTTGCTTAGTTGTATTTTTTCTGGAGCTTTGATCTGTTCTTTCGTTTGGACCTTGTTTTCTTGTTGTTGTTGTTTTGTCTTGATGTGCCTGTTATGCAGTGAGGGGCAGAGCCTTCAGGTTTCACCTGGGTGGGGCAACCCAGTCACTGGGTTGTGATGCTGTATGCAGCGGGGGTGGGGGGGCAGGCTCCGAGAGGGAACAATGGCACTTGCTCCACTCTCTGCTGAATTTCAGTCACTTCCCTGTCTACCCACAAGCAAAGTGGGCCTTTCTGGTGCTGATTCCCATATGGGTGGGTTTGTGTACATTCTAGGACCCTGTGGGTTTCTCCAATGAACTCTCCTGTGAGGATGGGAGTCTCTCCTGGCACCTCAACCCCCACAGGTGTTTTCAATTGGTGCTTTTAGGCTTTATTTCCTCGCCCTGGGGCCCTGGGTTGTGTGGTCTGTCTTACTCCCCAGTTTCACCTGGTTTATCTGCACGCAAATGTTTGACCACCAGGTCTGCCAGCCACCTTGTGTGCTGCACCCATCCACAATCCACCATCTCACTGGTCCACCAACTGCCGCTTTGCACGTCTGGGTCCACCAGCCGCCCTGCCTTGAGCCCTCACTGTCCTGGCTCCCCAGATTCCTCCCCTCTTACCAGTCTGGATGAATGTGTCTACTTTAACTCCTTGGTTGTTGGACTTCCATGCAGTTCAATTTTCTGTCAGTACTGGATTTTTGTTTGTTTGTTTTTAAATTGCTGTTGTCCTTATTTTGGTTGTGTGAGGAGACACAGTGTGTCTACCTATGCCTCCATCTTGGCCAGAAGTTACTTTTTACTTTTAATATCCTCACATTTTTTCTACAATTTGCATTAATGAAATATATCAGTTCTTTTACTTTTGGCCAAATATATTCCAGGCTGGCCTCTCAATATTTGTTGTATATTAATTTGTTTTACTAAAGATTTTAGTTGTTAAACCTAATTTGTGGCTCATTAACATCATTTTAAACAAAATATAAAACAGGAATTTTTTTCAAGGTGGTATATGTCCTCCAAAAGGTTTGACAGATATTTGGAAAGAGTTATTGCACACACTGATAAATTAAACAGTCACTGAGTATCTGCCAGGACACAGATAATTAGTGTGTTCATGAAACAACACATGTGGAGGTTAAATTCTAACAGTGTCAAATGCATTTCAAACAGTGAAATAATAAATAAACATTATTAGTTGCAAGTTACAAAGTGACTTCTGTTATAAAAAGTAAAATAGAAATGGTAAGGAGAACCAATTAAGTGACATGTGAGCAAAGCCTTGAAGGAGACAGAAGAATGTCCAGGGTAAGATCAGCAAGGCTGAGCCATGTTCCCAAGGTGAAGTGTGCCTGGGGTGCAAAGATATCAACTTTGCTGAAATAGTGGGAGTAGTGAGGGGCAGAAAATTAGAAAAGAAGGCAAAAGAGGAAACAGCTCAAGGACCTCATAAGCTGTAGAGAGGCCCTTGGACTTTTCCCTCAGAATGAAATAAGGAGCCAAGTGGTCATCTGAGAGAAAGCAAAATATGCAGAGGAAACAAAAAATAACAAGTCTGCCTATAGGGGTTTGAATTGTGTCCCCCTAAAAGATATGTTGAAATCTAATTTTTAGTACCTGTCATTTGGAAATAAGTTCTTTGCATATGTGATTGGGTTAAGATGAAGTCATTGTGTGGACCCTAATCCTATGTGGCTGATGACCTTACAGAGAAGGTCACAGAGACATTCAGGAAGAACATCATGTGAAAACAGAGGCAGAGATTAGACTGTTGTGTCTTTGCATCAAAGATCCAAGGCCAATGCCAAAAGCTGGAAGAGGCTACAAGGATTTGCCCCTAGCGCCTTCAGAGGGAACATGGCTCTGCAGACACATTGACTCCAGACTTCCAGCCTCCAGAACTGCAAGAAAATAACTTTCTGTTGTTTTAAGAACTCCCCTGTCCCCCCAGTTGGTGGTATAGTGTCATAGCAGCCCTGGGAAGCTCACACATCAGTGAGAGTGTGGGTGGGGCAGGAGGTGGCGGAGGTTTCAAGAGAGAGGAAAGGAGCAGGGAAGTGGAAGGGGCACTGGACCATAGAGATGTTAAATGGCCGTCCAGCCATCTTGGGCTCACTTGATGTTTGTGTTTGTGAATTTCTTGGAAGACCAATCAGTGTGGTCTGTTGTTTACTCTTGCTGCACTCAGCTATCTGGTGCAGCTGCCCAGCGGTGGAGGATTGCTATTACATATCTGTGTGTTACAGGTGATTGAGGGGAGAGGCAACAGGGGGTATTTCCAAGGGAGTGAGTGATATTAATAAGTTTGTCTTGACAGATGAAGAAATTTTTCTCATTCTTTTTCATTGCTGCACATGGTGCTCCTTAGTATGGAGACCTTGTAGTTGATTTAACCACTTCTTTATTGATGGGCATTTAGATTGTTTACAAATTTCTGCTGTTGTAATTTTATATTTGAAAAAATCTGTATTTTTATGAATGCAAATATATGAAACTAAATAGTTGCCTATTTTTAGTTATCTAAAATTTCATAACATGTATCCATATTTAACTTATAAAATTTTTTTAGCGAAAGAAAAATAAAAGTAGTTTTATGATAATAAAAAAGCAAGTTTACCTTGGGATTTAAGTTTGGTGTAGAGGGAAGTGATGGCTTGAGGGAGGGGTGAGAAACCATTTGAAAGTAGGAAAAGCAATGAATTTTGGATCCCACTAAAGTTAATTTTTTATTTTGTATTTCCTGGCATAGTACCTCACATGAAATTCTGTCCAATAGATTGACTACTTGAAATACTAAAGCTCAAGAGTTGTATTGCTTACAGAATTAGGTCTCTGGGTTTAAACATTGTAGAAGAATGCAATGTTTTAGAACAGGAAGGAACCTTAGCAAGCATCTAGCCAGATAGCCACATATTTTTAGATGATGAAATACTTAGGGTAAGTACACTGTCTATTACATAGCTACTAAATCATAGAAGCAGAGGCAGAATTTCGGTTGTTAGCTGCTGTCTAGTGTTGTCGCTGCATCTATTACTTACTTGATTGAAATGTCTGTCAAGTCACCCATGCTGGCGACAACTTTGAAATGTTCTTTTAATGTGTCTGTTAATGGTTATTTAGAACACCTTGCTTTACAGAACACACTTTAAAAATCAAGTAATATTAGAATAGAGAGTAACCAAATTATCTATATTCTATTTTAACCTATTTGCTTTTGCTAGTGTTACACCACAAAAGGAAAAAAAAAAACCCTACAATTATTTTTGTGTCTTTTAGTTATGCAAGGAAATGCAGAGTTCCTAGGTGATTGCAGGGAGCGGGATGGGCATGGTAAGAAGGAATTATATTCCCTTGCAGTCATTTACATTAAAATGTATACCAAATACTCGATGATAATTTATGGACAACACCTTCCCTTGCATTCCCTTGGTTGTCACACATTGAAAGAAAAATATTAGTCATATGTCAGAAAATCTGCACAACAGGCCATATCTAATTTTGTGTTTCAATAACTAGTTTGGAGCAGTCTGGCATTTCTATCACTGCTGAGCATGTTTGTTGTTGGCCTTCAATACACTGTTCCTTTGAGCAATTCACCTATTTTGAAAGTGTTAACACAGCCTCAGTGCTTTCATTTCCCTCCACTCAGCATCTCACAGGTATAGACACCAAGGAACAAAGACTAGAGAGGAGATGGGACCACATTTCTCTTCCACAGAAGACAGCAGCAAAGTGGATGCTAAAATGTAAAAGTACTTCCGTCTTTTCTGAAGTTGAATCAAGAGACTTTTGTGGTTGGCTCTTCCATGGACTGCTTCTGTGCTATGTCTGCTGATGCCTAACTCTCAAGTTTATTGTCCTAACAATAGACGAATGTTATTTTACTGACTCCACACTTCTCTTTCCACTGGGGAACATTCCCTCACTCATCCCATGTGACTCTGGCTAGATGGTTAAGTCCAGGACCAATGGTCCGCAACCACAGAAAGGGGATAAAACTGAGTCTGATGAATTTTGGTATCCCTTTTACCCTCTGCAAGGATGGGTTCAAGAGGTAGAGACAACTTCCAAGTAGGACCAATCAGAGTCCTTCTGTGACCAGTAAGACAAAAGGGCTAACTTACCTTCAACCATGAGCTATGAAGATGAAGGGGGAAGTTGCTAACACCATCTTTTCCACGACATGGACACAACAGAACTAACAAGAAAAATCAAACAGATTTGATGGAACATTAGTAGGCCATAAAAAAGAAGAAAATTTTACCTTTTGCAACAGTATGGACAGACCTGAAGAATATTAAGCTAAGTGAAATAAACCAGTCAGAGAAAGACAAATGCCATATGATTTCACTCATGTGTAGACTCTAATGAACAAACTGAACTAGCAAGTAAAACAGAGACAAACTCATAGATGGACAGCAGATGACAGCTAGTGGTGGGGGAGGGGCTAGGGTTTGGAGGAACTGAGCAAAAAGGAAAAAGGACTCACGGACATGGACAACAGTGTGGTGATTGCTAAGGGGAGGCAGTATAAGGAGGGTAAATGGTGATGAAAAAATACCATAAAGATTAAATTAAAAAATAAAAAGTAGAGCCCTGGCTGGTGTGGCTCAGTGAACTGAGTGGCGACCTGCAAATCAAAGGATCACTAGTTGGATTTCCTCTCAGGGCACATCCCTGGGTTTTGGGACAGGTCCCCAGTAGGGGGTGCGCAAGAGGCAACCACACATTGATGTTTCTCTCCCTCCTTTCCCTTCTCTAAAAAATAAAGTAAATAAAATCTTTTAAAAATTATTTCCATTATGAATTGTAATCTGTCTCATGATGACTTTGACTGTTAGACTTAATTCTTTAAAATAAAAGTTTATAGAAACACAAAAAAATAAATAAAACAGAAATAAGCTGAGAGGGAGAGAGAGAGAATATGATACCATTTAAACTCCAGATCCAAATGTGCATTCGGTCCAGTCAACTTACTGAACTAGGTCATAAGTCTTCTTTTTTAATTAAGCTAGTGCAAATAGTGGGGACCACTGACTTCAAACACTTTCTACATTGCCTGCCCCCCTCCCCACCTCCTAAATATATCTTAAACCAGTCCCATAACTTTTCTGGTCACTCTTGGTTATTAGAACAGTCACATTCTCAGATATTAGAAATCCCACTCCAATCTAAACAAAACCTTCCTCTTTCTTCCTGTTCAAACATCTCTGCCTCCGAGCTCAGGGATTCCCTGAAATCCCAGGACCAGCAATTAAAAAAAAAAAAAAAAAGGGCTGGCATTTGTCCATCCACTCCTGGTGTTCCGGCTCTCCTCTCACTACTCTGGCTCCTCTAGAAGAAAAGGGAGAAAGTATTACTTAAATGTATTTCATAATCCAGCTGTTTATTCCTTCTGTTTGCAAATGTCAACCCGCTGGGTGTTTCTCTCCATACTGTGGATTCAGGAGCCCCACCCTTAGCTGAGGACTGTTGCCTGATGCTTCCTTTTCCCGGCAGCCCTCTTGGGAGAAGTCTTTGAGCTAGGCTCCAGCTCAGTGGACTTTACTGGTATCCATCTGGTCAACAGGAAAACTTGGCAGCCTTGCCCTTCTCCCCCCAAATTTGGAAAGAGCACGTTTCTCCCACTGCTGCTCTGTTGTTTGGTCCTGTCACTACAGGCCATACTGCCTTCCTGCTTTCCTGCTTCTCCAGGTAACAGGTAGTCAACAGTCTCTGTTCAAATATGCCCACCAATACCACAGGGCACTTTTTAGCTCCCTAGAAGCTCCTGGCTGCACACTTCTTGGTCCAGTGCAGGATTTGTGAGATTTTACATGTCAGGAGGTCTTCTCTTCTTGAAAGTACATCCTTAGTGCTCGAAGGTTTTCATGGGCATCCGTTATTCAACTTGGGAATGCAGGTGACATAAAATCCAAACTAGATCAACAACTAACTCCCTTTGAGGAAGGTGAGCTCAATAATTAGCCTCCTTGAATTCTCCTCTTGTGGTAATGCGTGAAGGATCTCAGAAAGGACTTTTTGCAAAACCTATGGGTTTTCTCATAGATGAGGACAATCCTGTCTCATTGTCCTGAATCCCTGAGGCCCTAGAAAGGTTCAATGTACTATTTTACTATGGTGATTTCAGCTTAAGTTGTATCAATTATAAGCAAAGGAGTCCTGACATGTATGCCTCCTGTTTCTCGTTCATTTCCGAGGCCTTGGGGTACTGTTTACAGAAACTCTCTTCTCTCCTGGAAGGCCCCTATAAATGCCAGGTTTATTACAGCTGTGTTTCAATTCCCTACCATCCACTTGGCATCCCCTAGGAATTCCCCTCTGCTTACAAAGAGGTCCTGAATATTCTCTTTCCCACTCCTTGGCAACAAGTGCTTGATGAATGCATAAATAGACAAGTCAGCACAGGAATCCATGCACTGCTATCATCCTGATGTACTCAGGCCAGTAATTTTCCATGTGAGAGTTCATGACCAATTTTCACTACTACCAATAGACCAGTTTCCCTGTCCACACAGAAAAAGTGGGCATCTGTTTCAATAAAGACATATTTAACATGGAGAGGTAAACTCTATCAAATGATCAAAAAGACAATGAAGACTCAAGAAAGGGTGATGAGTTGCTACCAGCTTGAATACAATAAAAAAAAAATAGGAGCATGCTTTTGGACAAGATCATAAAACACAGATATCGTAGTACACTCCAAATGTGGAGCTTAGTGAACTCTTACAAAGCCAGTGTGTTTGTAACATCTACCAAGTCAATAAGTTAAACCATATCAATCTTCCCAGAAGCCCTGCATTTGTCCTTACTCCAGTCACAAGCTCTCACCCCCTCCAAAGACACCACTATCCTCACTTTTATACTAATCACGTCTTTGCATTTTTTTATTGTTGTACTTAAACTAGATATGGTCTTATATTTACACATAACCCCCATCCCAACTTTTTCTTGAAAGTGTGGGCAGTTTCTTTTCCTTATAGTCCATTTGTACAAGAATGTAGGTCATTTATCCTGTTGTGTTTTCCACAGATTAGACCTTGCTGATTGCCAGTTGCATACAGCAGTTATCCTGTGTTTTACATAAGCAGCTGGATTCAGAGGTTTGATCAGATTCAGGTCTGATTCCTTTAGTAAGACCACTGGTGGCCCTGTGCTTCATCATTAGGAGGCAATTCACGTCCGGTTTTCACTCCAACAGCAATAACCATAATGCTCAATGCCTCAATGCATAGATCCACTGGAGATCGGAAAATAGTTATTTTTGAATTCTATCATTTTGTTTTTATTTATTAGCTAGCATAATTCTGTAAGAGACTTTTATACTCATCTAATCATTAGATGTATGAAGGGGGAACCCCCCAAAGAGGAATTTAATTATTAACAAAGTATTTATCATTACATGTTTAAACTTAGTCAACTTCAAAGTACTCTCCAGCTGATGCAATACACTATTGAGATTTTTTTCCACTGCTCAAAAGTTTTTGAACTTGTCAATTTTGATGTCTTTTAGTGCTTCTGCTGTTTTTTGTTTCACCTCTTCCACATTAGCAAACTGTTTCTCTTTAAGGATGATTTTCCTCTAGGAAACAAACAAAAATTTGCCCAGTGGCAAGACGGGGTGCACACGGATGGTAGGGCATGGGGCTTGTGCCATTTTCGGTCAAAAACAGCTGAACATTCTTGGTGGTATGGGCAGGTATGCTCGTAAGTCACCCATCATGAAATGGGCAACTGCATTGAAAGAGTCCTCGGAAAAATTTACTGAAGCTGAATGGAGCCTCTCACAACAACATCAGATGGTACACTGATACAGATGTGTTCCTGGAAATACTTACTTGGTGGGGGAAGCCTATACTACAGGGGGCCTGCCCTCCATAAGATAATTTGAGTTTTGGGGGGTCCATCTTCATATATTGTTTGTGTAGGATAAACATAACAAGTGCTTGAGTCTTTCCTGTTATTACTGAGGTTTCCAGATAATAAACTCATTACACATGCTCCTCAAAACAGTGACCAATTTGGTTGTTTTGTTTTGCTTGTTTTTTTTTTTTTTTAAGATTTTTATGCATTTCTTTTTAGAGAGAGAGGAAGAGAGGAGAAAGAGAGGGAGAGAAACATCAGTGTATGGCTGTCTCTCATGTGCCCCCTACTGGGAGCCTGGCCCGCAGCCCAGGCATGTGCCCCGACTGGGAATCAAACCAGTGACCCTTTGGTTTACAGGCTGGCACTCAGTCCACTGAGCCACACCAGCCAGGGCATGGTTTTTAAAAATATTATTATAATCACAGTATTTAAGCCTATGATATATGTCAATCTGTTATTTCTACCCTATTAAAATTCAAATCTTACCCTGTTGTCCAGTAGGAATGTGTCAAGCTCACTCCTTAGTTCTTTAGAAATAAGCTTAGTCATCTTTTATTGCTCCTTAATTATCTGGCATTTAAAAATGTTTTCAGCTAATTGTGTTAGTTTCCTAGGGCTTTTGTAGCAAAGTACCATATATGGATGGTTTAATGCAACAGAAATTTATTCTCTCAGTTCTGGAGTCCAGACATCTGAAGTCAAGGTATTGGTAGGATCATGCTGTGTTCCACACCTTTCACTTACCTTCTGGTACTGTTGAGAATCCTTGGTATTCCTTGGCTTGCAGTGACATCACTCCAATCTTGATTTTCATCATCATGTGATATCTCCTCATGTGTCTTCATATTGTCTCCCCTGTTATGTGGATGAGCCCACATAATATACCATTACCTAGGTTGTGGTATAAAAGAGAGTTGCATGTGTCCATCTGCTCTCCCACTGCAGTGGATTTTTTAATCCTCCCCTGAAGATGTGTTTATTAATTTGAGAGAGAGAGAAAAGGGGAGAGAGAGAGACAGAGAGACAGAGACAGAGAGATAGGAACATTGATTGGTTGCCTCCTATATTCACTCTAACCTGGGATCGAACCTGCAACTCAGGTATGTGCCCTAACCAGGAATTGAACCAGCAACTTTTGGTATATGGGATGACACTCCAACCAACTCAGCCAACTGGCTAGGACATCCCCTCCACTGTTTGAGAGTTCTGCATGGTATGCTAAGTCCCCCGAACTTCCAAGAACATAAGCATGAGTGCTGGGAAGACATCATCCTGCATCTGCAGAACTAGAAAAGCCCAGAGAAAATCAAGAAATGAGTTCCTTGCATGTGAGTTGAGGCGCTGTCAGAATGAGACCAGCTTCAGCCTCACTGATGCGCCGCCAACCATCACTGTGGCTGAGATGAGTTTGAGAGGATTTGAGATTTTGCACAAATGCCTCCAAAACAGAGGCCTTAGATGGGCTCAATATCAACCCAGATGTAGGTGGTGAGAAATTGGCAGGGCAGTTCTGCCATTCTCAACCCAAATCTTTCACCTCTGGTCCAAAGTGGTTCCAGAAGGTGCAGAAATGAGGGAGCTCATGCCCCTTCCCCAGAAAGGCCTGTCCTGAAAGTGTCACCTACCACATCCCATCAGCCAGAACTCAACTACTCATGTACATTGAGCTCCAAATGAGATTGGAGGGCCTTTACCAGGTGGTTTTGTGCTTCCCCAAAATCACTATCAAAGGGAGGAGAATGGACATAGTGGACCTGGATGTCAGGACCTACAGTGGCAGCAAGTAAGAGCAACCCAGCATAGGCAGAGGACTGCTGTTGGAGTCCTGAGAAGGAGCAGTGACACTCAGGCTAAGACTGGAAAAACCCCAGCAGATGCCAAGGATATAAAGCTGATGGAATGCCTTGCTTTTCATTAGTTAAATGTGATTCCAGTGTGAAGGAGTTGGTATTGTCTGCTTTCAATACTCAGCCCAACTTTTGCTGATTGATGCCCCTCTTTCCCTCTTGGCCAGTACTCCTTTTGGTCTTCACCAGGATCTCACAAAAACTTTTTCCCAGTCCACTGTATAGCCTGAGGCAAAATATATAGCAACTGTTCCAAAGACAGACAAAGAACAATAGTTTGAAAATATTTACACTTAGGCCAATTTTTCAACTAAATTTGCAGCCAGGTACTTCCAGGAACCTCTTAGCTGGTCACATTGGCAGTGATCACAGTGAGCCCAGTGCTCAGTGCCAAGGCACATTCAGTGATATTTGGAAGGGTGGTTCAAATCCACACTTGCAATCAGACTCCCTAGAGTGCCTCTCACCAGGGGCTGGTAGGAAGGTGCCAGACAACAACCATCTATGGATGAAGGTTCTGAGAGGCCTGCTAAGCTCTGGGGTCCTCTGGGAAGCCTGATTGTCACTTGGCTTGCTGAAAATCTATTCATCATACCCTGAAATTCAGTGCACTCTGCAAATCAAATTCAGCTCCTTCAAGAATTTCAGGGGTAAAAGTGGCCTCAGGTTGGCCAGTAACTACTAATTTCCCTCCTGTCTCCCTCCCTCCTGATCTTCCTTGCCCAGAGCTGTTCCACTGTGAAGAAAGGGGGAGGCACAAACCCAGGATGCTAACCTGGGTTCCCGGAATATAATAAAAGCTTGATCAGTGTAGCTATTACTATTTCATCTTTTTCCTATCCAATTTTATTATAAGATCCTTGGGGAAGAGTCCATGTGGCATGTTTCATTGTCCCTCTCCTCCCCAATGTGTAGCACAGTGCATTGCATACAGTAGGCCCAATGTGATAATGTTTGCTTAGCTAATCATGAGAAAGTAGAAAATCACATTATTGGCAATATTCATTGACTATCGGGTCTGCATCTGCCCCCATGGCTGTGTGTATCACACAGCCTCAGGAGGACATGCCCGGTCTGGCTTGCAGAGCTCAATCTCCCAGCCCTGAACCTCTACTCTGCTACTTACCGGCCATGTTATTTTAGGGCAAGTGCCTCAGTTTCATCATCTATTAAGTGAGAATAATGATACATGTGAAATATCGAGAAAAATCCCTGGCATGCCTTCTATTTTCCTGACTCTTTTTTTTTTTTTTTTTTTTGTCTTTGAGAGAAGGGGCCCTATCTCATTTCTTTTGGGGTCCTCAGCAGCTAGGGTTCTGTCATGCAGAAGGTTAACAAGTGCTTTGTCAATCAAACAAACCTGCACTTCCCATGTCAGGTATCAGTGATGAACTTCGCAGTGTCTGTTGAATCGGCAGCATCTTAGGGAAGCTAACTATCAGGATTGTGGTAGAGATGGCCATGTTCATGGGTATCTGGCTCTTCTTTCCTTCCAGCACACAGGAGAGTGCACTTCCAGCATACCAAGGTTGATGGGGCTGTGGGACAAGTTCTAGCCCATAGGCAGGGAAAGGAAGAGGTGTGTGAAGCCACATGTAATTGTAGGTACCAGGCCCTCCACTCTCTTTTCTGTTAGTTGGGGGATTGGAGGCTACAAGTTTCAGGTGGCAGAACCTCCCCCAGCCTATTCCACAAATTGGTGTGGAGCTGAGCCTACACCAATCTGCAAGGACAGTACTATGAACTACCAACCTTGTGTTCAACCATTATCACAATGGTAGTTACCATAGCATAGCCTAGTCTGATTAACACACCTAGGAAGGAACACACATACATACACACACACACAACTTAAGGGTGAGAAAATTGAAAATGAAGAAACAAAGGATTCTGACTTGCTCAAAGTAAATGACTGATCTTGTGACAAGAATCTAGATTCTCCCAATACTAAACCAGTGTGTTTCTCCTTTCCCCAAGGTGGTCCCATAGTGAATGTGTCTCTCCACATTTACTACTCTCTTGCTTGTGTCTAGACTTTGCACACATTATTTCTTCTACCTAAAATATATTTTTTTACTTCTTCAGCTCATGTCAATTCCAGGCTCCAACATACCTGTCCTTTTGATCTCAGCATAGATAGCACTTCCCCTGGGAAGAATATTTAATCCCCTAAATCTTCTCCTTTGCAACCCAATAGTGATCCACAGCCCTGCTCTTAAAAATAGAAAAACCTACACTGACATGTATTTATACATTAACTCTTCTATAATCTGTGACTAGACTGAAAATTGTGCCAAGTCAGGGGCCACACCTGTCTTTGCTCACCGTGACATCTTCTGGTCCCGACACTCACCTGTACACAGTGGATGCTCCACAGATGTTGACTGAAGGAAAATATGAAATGTATAGCTACCATTTACTAGGTAATAATCAAGTGCCAAGTTCCATGCCTGCCTCTTCACATAATGATCTCAATTTTTAAAATAATTTTATAAGGTAGATATTGCTATTCCATATTTGAAAATCAGGAAAACATCTTTAAATCCAGACAGATTTGAATTTTATCCAAGATTTAAATACAAGATTTAAAATTTAAAAACATTTTAAGCCCAGAGAGATTCAACATCTTACTGAAAGTCACAACACCAAGAGATGGTAGATATGGGATGTGGACATTGGTCTTGCTGCACCAGGCTACTCAGCCACACAGTGAGAGTACACAGAGCAACTGGCCCATGCTGCGTCATGAGAGAGAGGCTGAGATAACCTCCATGCCTCACGGTCCACACTGGTTTTTCCAAAATAGTGAAGATGAATTTCAAGGAGGCAGGGCTCGAATGTTATTTCACCATGAAGCTTTTCTTGCCCATTATAAGGCATATCATTTCTCCTCCTTTGAATATTCATAATTTATCCTTCTCAACTCATGATTGTGCAATTGACTACTCCTGTCTTTACTCAGTGCACACCCATTCCTAACTGACAGAGAGCACATGCTCATGGGTGCTTCCATGGATGAGCCTGTGCTTCTCCTGTCCCCACATGACATGCCAGGTGCCTGTCAGGGGAGAGTGTGCTGAGTGTGGGACAGCCAGATGGAGTCACGACCAGACAGGGCATACCGCCTACCTTTCTTCTGACAGTCCTGATATTATGTCTAAATGCTTTCATCCCCCCAAAATAAATGATTCTATTTGTCTTCTCCTGCAGACCACAAAGTATGCTTTGGGATCAAGGCAGCTATCCCCCTAAGATACTCCATCAGAAATGAGCTGATGCACTTGGGCTTATTGGCATGTCAGATATCGAGGCAAGAGCCTCTCCCTCTGGCCCTGACTGGTGTGACTCAGTTGGCTGGAGTGTTGTCTCCTAACTGAAGGATTGCAGGTTGATTCCTGGTCAGGGCGTGTACCTGACTTGCAGGTCCAATCCTCAGTCCAGGTGCACAGAATCCCAGGTCTGCATGTCCAGGAGGCAACTCATCTGGGCATCCTACGATCCAGGGTCCAGGTGCTTCAGGAGGCAGTAGACTGATGTATCTCTCTTACACTCATGTTTCTCCCTCTCCTTGCCTCCCTCCCTTTCTCTCTCACTAAAAACAAGGAAAAAAGTGCCCTCAGGTGAGGATAAAAAAACAACAAAATAAAACAAAAATACCACCTCTCCCTTTGGAAGGACAGTTGGTCAGGGCCATCTCAAGACACCTGGACTCCTATAATGAGGAGCCCAAGGCCACTGCCCATGTCAATGAGGGTAGGACTGGTGCTGGCCCACACCTGCCCATTATGGCCTCCTGCAGTCCTTGGAAATCCCACTGAGAACCATCAGGTGCTATGCAGCTAAGGTCCTGCACTTCACTTAGCAACATAGTGTCACCTTAAGAGTGCCAGGCATGTCTACCACAGGGGCCTCTGAACAGCCCTCTTAGGTCAGCAGAGGGCAACAGAAATGGAATTTCAAAGATTTTTAGCTTTCATGCGTTCCATTCAATATACATCTACTTCATATTAACCAGCAAGAGGCACTGCTATTGCACATGCCTTACTGAGAATGTGACATTTCTGCCACCACCGGCCCTGCGTTAGGTCCTGGGATGTCTGCTGGTGTAGGTAGGGGTCCCAGCCAGCCCTTGGCACAGTGACGGTACACTTGGGGGTAGCAGGGGAGCAGGAGGGGCTCTTCAAGTCTGTGTGCTAGTACCTTCCAGCACTTTGTTAGGAGTCCTACATAGATTCTGCTGAGTTTGAACTGCTGGGAAAAGGCCAGACAGTAAATATCCTGGGCTTTGTGGACCATATGGTTTTTGACACAACTATCAACAAATAGGTGAGAGCCAGAATTCTAAGTCAAGTTTATTCGAGTTAAAGCCCCTGAGCTTTCCCCTCTGATTACCCCAAACATATAGTGATTACTTACACTTATATGCTTATTTATGCCAGATGCTGTATTACCTGTCTTCAAAAAATGGCCTCTGTGATCTTCATATTGCAAGAATGTAGCTTATTTGCTCCTACCTAGGAAGTAAGAATGACCTGTATCTCCATTTCAAAAATGAGCAAACTGAAGCACAGAGAGTGCTAGTAACTTTTTTGGGTCACACAGCTGACTGTGGCAGTGCTGGGATTTGAACCCAGGCAGGCTGCCTAGAGAGTCTGAGCTCCTAACCACCATGCTAAGACACAGGGGAACCAAACACCTATAATAAAAGATGTATAATTTAATGCTAAATTGGCTAATAAAGACTCCAAGTGAGCTTGAGTTTAGAGAAAAGTCATGTGCACAAGAGCTATAGTGGTAAGGAGGAGGGACGGACTCCAGCTAGGGAGGGCAGTGTCTCAGTGGCAGCAGGGGACAGTGCTGGGCTCCATGGAATGGAGTTATTTGGTTCTTGTCCAGACATGTTGTATCTATCCATAACTAAAACTTATCGAGCACTTACAATGTGCCTTACCCCATTAAACACTTTCATTGCCCTAAAAGACAGATTAATCTGTTTTACTACATAGATAATCAGAGGCTATGAAAACTAAACATGGCTTTAAAAACTGTCTAGAGAGTTCCAGCTGCCCTCCTGAAGGAAAGACTGGCTAAGCACCCTGGCACTGACACCTGACAAATGGCTTTGCGTACTGCATTACCATTTTCTGAGAGGCTCATCAGGTAGAGCTTTTCCTCCTGTGGGTGGCAAACCATACACTTCACACTGGCCTAAAGCAAAAATTTGGAGTTTATTGACTGCAGACCACAAGGTCCAGAGCCTTTCCCTGAAAGCAAAGTTGGCTGGGCTCATGAAGTGGGGCTGCAAGCTGGTGTCCGGAAAGCAACGTGCATCTACTCCATCCGATAATCCTGGGCTGGTGCCTCATCCTTGATTCTCTTTAATACCTTCATCACCTTTACTCCAAATACCTTAAAGGACTGAGATATTGAATGTAAAATCTTTAAAACTGAGTTGTCATTTTGCCTCCCACCTGCACAGTTTGTGGTTCCTACTGTCTCCTCTTTACCTCTGCCACCACCACCAACACTGCAGTAGAGTCTTTTTTGACGTGGCCCAGACATTGGAGGGTCCCTGGGGCTGGGAGGATGTGCCCATGAGAACCTTCATCCACCCCCCTACCCCCACACTGCTACTTTAGAATGTGTTCCAAAGATCCTGGGTTTGCCCACCAACCATGGCAACGGGGTAGACATCCTTCTTTGGCAGGTGGGAAAATCTGAAGCAAAATGAAGTGTACTTACTGTTCCTGTGATCCTATCTTTAACTTCATGTTGCACCGAGCTAAGGAAATGTTACAGGTAGCCAAGAAAGAAAGAGAGAATGTAGAGAATAATGCCACCTAACTCTCTGTGAGATTAAAAGAGAGTGGAACAGCAGGAAACTAGGATGAGCACATTTCTTTTGCTGGTGACCTTGGCTTGAACCAGGTTATTTGTATGACTTTATTATGTAACTTTAAGCTTTTTATGAAGTTGAGTAAATTGCAAAAATCCAGTGGAATTGGTACCAACTTTGTAGGTTCTCTCAAAGATGGGCACAGAGGTAATAATAGAGAGTAACTTCATGAATGTTATTCTGCTTGTTTGTTGCATCAACTCCACCGTCATGATTCTCATTTCATAGGTGCATAACTAAATGCTCAGGAATGTCATCTGCCACAAGACCAGGGCCACCACTCTGTACGAATCCAGGAGCCACCATTCATAGTGTACAATGACCCTGATGTTGTGTGTGACTTTAAGCGGCAGTCCTGACCAGTCAGAGGTAAATGGTAAAAGGTGGTGCTTAAAACTAGGTTTCGTCAGCTTATTCCAGGGTACATGTTACTTAAATCTGGATGTAGGGGAAGAAAGGTTTCTTCCCTGTCCTTTGTCTTCCCTCATTATGATATTTAAGGTACACTGCAAATAAGTTTTCATTCATATGTAACTTACTGTGGAAATTCGTCCTCCTTTTAGACTCAATATCTTTAGAATTTTAAGTCAGTTTGTTCAAATACATTTTGTTTAGTATTGCTATCTATTGGTGTGATATAGTAGTGTTCACATCAAATATTGTTTAGAAATATGTATAAAATGGTTAGCAGTTTTTTCTAAGTATAAAAGCAAAGGTTTCTGGATTGAATCTATATATTTGAAATTCTCTAGTTTTGCCTTTCCAGCTAACTTATACATTTGATACCCTGAAAAATTTCTGCTATAAAATACATGTAAGTTATAAAATATAATAGAAATCCACATCTTTTTAAGTTTATGTGAGCTTAAAAAAAATAAAAGAAATCCCCAGAGACAAAACCAAATGGGGTGGGAGTCTAGTGGATGCCAGTGCTATGAATAAGGGTTTGCTGGAGGTACCTGCCAATTTTCTGAAACTTAGTGCTTTGGGTTTAAAATCCACAAAGAAGCAGAAGAAAATACCTAGGGATCTTGGAAGGGGAAGAGTCGGACTGGATCTTCTCATGCAGCTAGAAACTACAAGAGCCCCACTTGGTGAGAGGATCTGGGCACAAAGACTGACAGCAAACAAACAAACAAAGAAACAATGACAATTCAGACACACATGCAGACAGAGTCCCATGTGGGACTGAGCAGACACAGAGAACTTATCTTAAGGTCTGTTTTTATGGGAATCCAGAGTTAAAAAATGACCAGGTTAGATCTATTCTAGAAATGCAAATGTGATTTAACATTTGAAAATCTACCAATGTAGTTTCCCGTACTACTAAATGAACTAGAATATCCTTAGCCCATCTCAGTAGATGCTGAAATATTTGGTAAATGTTCACATCCCTTAAGCTTAAAACAATCAGCAGAAAAATTGAATTTACCAAAATCTTGGAGCAAACATTGTACCAAATGGTAGAATTTAAAACGTTCCTTTTCAAAAATCATTAAGACAGGCTGTCTTTTACACCATGAACTGGTGGCTCGACATTTCTGTAAGATGCAGAAAATAATGAATAAGAGTTTGAAAGGAAGACACTAAAATTTCATTGTTTGTATACTGTCTATGAAGACATTCCTTTCAAACATCTTTAAAATTCTCATATGAATAACAGGGTTTAACAAAATTGCTAGATATAAGATAAACTGCCTGCATTTTGCTGACTATAATGTACACTTTTTGCACAAAATTTTGAGGGAAATTAAGGATGCACATTAAGTGTGGGTATAATGATTACATATGATGGGTATAATAGTGGGTATAATAATCCTGTGTATAATGCACACAAAAATGTGGGTGCACATTATACACAGCAAAATATGGTAAAAGTCAAGTTGATTTCTAAAACCAAGTAACAAAGAATAAATATAATTTTTATACAGGTGTTATCTATAATAGCAACAAAACATATAGGAATTAATCTGACAAAATATGTTTGGGATTTCTGTAGGGAAAATGATAAACTTTATTAAAACATGTTTTTAAATCCTCTAAATAGATTGGGAAATGTGCAATATTAATGGGTAGAGGAGCTCAATATTTTAAAGATTTTATATATTCCCAAACTTATTTTAATAAGGTGGATTATTAAATTTGTCAAGCGATTTTAAAACTTATAAGAAGTAGGATGATGAATATTTAAGATAAGCCCGAAGAGAAAGGTGAAGGAAATGTTTTGCCAGACACAGATTTTTTTTTTAAAGAAACAACAACAATGAAAAAATAAACAGTTATTAACATAGTATGGCACTGGTACAGGAATAAGCCAGCAGAACAGTGAGTGAAAGACAGAGCACAATATTTACTGGTACAAACATGGAGACATGCTGTATCAGAGAGCTGCTAATTCAGACCCGTGGAGAAAAGCCAAATATCCAAAATGTGCTTCAGAAAGCAGAAGAAAAAAGTGAAATCAAGCCTTTATTGTACATGATACACAAACATGTAATAAGGTGATTTAAATCCAAGAAGAAAAAGAAAAGAAAGGAAGGAAATAAATATAGGAATTGCAACTTTAGGGATAAGGTAAAAACATTTTTAATGAAACAAACAAAAAATTACACAGCCCAAAAGGGAAGTTTGATAAACTTGAATCCATTAAAATTTAGAATTGCTGTTCATCCAAAAGACAACATGAAGAAAATGAAGAGAAAAATCAGGAAAATACATTTTATAAAGTATCAATATGAATAATATATAAACAATTCCTACAAATCAGTGAGGAAAGACCAAACAACCTAGTAGTGAAATGGGAAAAAACTTGATATTCACTTCACAGAAGACCAACTACAAATGGCCAATAAACCCATGAAAACATGCTCACCCTCTTTCATAACCACAGACAATGAAAATTAAAAGTACAATCAGATACTATTTTACACACAAACAGAAAAATTTAAAAGTTGATGATACCCTTCTGGTAGAATCTTCAGTTCACATACTCATTTTAAAAAATAACTTTAAAAATGCATTGAAGTTAAAGATGGGCAGAATTAAGACCAGCTATTTCATTCCAATGTCCAGAACAATGTGCATAGAAAATATATTTATGTACAAGTATGTGTTAAATGTACTTTAATTGTTAAACGTACATTTTTAACAAGTGAAGTGAAAATACAAAAAAGTAAGAACTACAAATAATCTAAATTTCCACTGGTAGAAGTGAAAAGTTGTTATATATTTATTACAGTTCAAATGAATGAAGTGAAGCTGCATGAACAGAGACATAAAGTGGATTAGTGGTCAACAGAGGCAATCAGAAGTGAGTTACTAAAGGGTAAAAAGTTCCTTTCGGGGGTAATAAAAACACTCCGGATTTAGATAGTGGTGATGATTTAACAACTTTGTGAATATGCTAAAACCACTGAATCACACCTCTTTATGATCTGTGAATTATATCTCAATAAAAATATATAATGTTCAGTAAAAGATGCAAGTTGAAAAATAATACATGTAGTATGATAATGTTTGTATAATACTTAAATATAAGCATAATGCAGAAATATATTATTTTGTTTACATATGTGTGTCATAAGGACAATCAAAGAATAAAACAACAAAATTTAGGATAGTGGTAAGTCCAGTCAATGGACTTCAAATATTGGTAATATTCTATTTTTTTTAGCCTGGAGATGAGCATACTGATTTCAAATCATTATTTATAATTGACATACATGTTAAATATAATTATTTTGCATAATGTAAAAAAATTAAAGTTAATAAAACAAACCCATTAAATATGTGAGAGAAATGTTGGAAGAGGAGAAATTATATCTGCCTCTTAAGTGTGAAATATAAAAAAGATAACAAATCCCTAGTATATTACTTGACCAACAGGGAATCAAAAATATTACCACACGGTGTTCACACAGGGGTGTGTGGCAGTGGAAAGAAGTGAATAGGCTTCTGAGAGATTTTGGATGGATTGGGATTGGGAGTGAGAACCATAGGAAGAATGACTAGTAAGTTTTTAGCTCACATAACTAAATGTATGGTTACCTATTTACCAATATACAAAACACCACAAAATACAGGTGTGAGCAAAAGTAGGTTTAAAGTTGTTTGTATGGAAAATAGTACAATAATGAATAAATAATAATATAAGAATAAACTCTGTGTTTTGCATACTCCCAACTATAAACCTACACTTGTTCACCTCTGTAATATTTAATCAGTTCAGTTTAATTTTTAAAATATATTTTATTGATTATGCTATTACAGATGTCCCATTTCCCTCCTTTATTCTCCTCTGCCCTGCACCACCCCCCACCAGCATTCCGCCACCTTAGTTCACGTCCATGGGTTGTACATAGAAGTTCTTGGCTTCTATGTTTCTTATATTATTTTTAACCTCCCCCTTGTCTATATTGTACCTATTTATGCTTCTTATTTCTTGTACCTTTTCCCCCATGCTCCCTCCTCCCCCTCCCCACTGATAACACTCCTTGTGATCTCCATTTCTGTGATTCTGTGCCTGTTCTAGTTGTTTGCTTAGCTCATTTTTTGTTTGTTTTTTTTTTTTTTAGGTTCAGTTGTTGATAACTGTAAGTTTGTTGTCATTTTACTGTTCATAGTTTTTGATCTTCTTCTTTTCCTTAGATAAGTCCCTTTAACATTTTGTATCATAAAGGCTTGAAGATGATGAACTCCTTTAACTTAACCTTATCTGAGAGGCACTTTATCTGCCCTTCCATCTAAATGATAGCTTTGCTGGATAGAGCAATCTTGGATGTAGGTCCTTGTCTTTCATGACTTTGAATACTTCTTTCCAGCCCCTTCTTGCCTGCAAGGTTTCTTTTGAGAAATCAGCTAATAGCCTTATGGGAACTCCTTTGTAGGCAACTGTCTCCTTTTCTCTTGCTGCTTTTAAGATTCTCCCTGTATCTCTAGTCTTGGGTAATGTAATTATGATGTGCCTTGGTGTGTGCTTCCTTGGGTCCAACTTCTTTGGGATTGTCGGAGCTTCTTGGAATCCCTGGAAGTCTATCTCCTTTGCCAGTATAGGGAAGTTCTTCATTATTTTTTCAAATAAGTTTTCAATTTATTGCTCTTCCTCTTCTCCTTCTGGCACCCCTATGATTTAGATGTAGCAATGTTTAAAGTTGTCCCAGAGGTTCCTAAGCCTCTCTTTGTTTTTTTGAATTCTTGTTTCTTCATTCTGTTCTGACTGAATGTTTATTTCTCCTTCTCCTCCAAACCACTGATTTCAGTCCCAGTTTCCTTCCCTTCTCTGTTGGTTCCTTGTGCATTTTCCTTTATTTTACTTTTCATAGCCTTCATTTTTCCTCTATTTTGCAACCATATGCAACTATTTCCGTGAGTATCCTGATTACCAGTGTTTTGAACTCTGCATCTAATAGGTTGGCTATTCTTTCATTGCTTAGTTGTATTTTTTTTGAGCTTTGATCTGTTCTTCCATCTTGGCCATACATACATACATATATATATATATATATATATATATATATATATATTTTGTCTCAGTGCAGCTGTTAGGTAGTAAGGGATGGAGCCTTAGGTATTCGCCAGGACAGGGCAACCCATGTTGCTGTGTTGTGGTGCTATATGTGAGGGAGGGATCCAAGAGGGAATAATGCTGCTTGCTCAGCTCTCCACTTGGTTTTGGTCATTTCCTCAGCTACCAACAAGCAAATTAGGCCCTTCCTGTGTTGATTCCCAGGTGGGTGGGTTTGGGTATGTTCTAGCACCCTGTGGGTCTCTCCAACAAACTCTCCTGTGAAACTGGGAGTTTCTCCCACTGCTGCAACTCCCACAGGTTTTATCAGTCAGAGGTTCTGAGGCTTTATTTCCCTGCACTGGTACCCTGGGTTGCGTGGTCTGTCTTGCTCCCCAGTTGTTCCTCCTGGTTTACTGACAGGCAAATGTGAGACTACCCAGTCTGCCAGCTGCCACCTCGCCCTGTCCTCCAGTCCTTGCTTTGCCATGTGTCTTTTCTGCTCCAGCTACCCATCTCCATCCCTCCTGCTGGTATGGACAAATGTTTCTTCTTTAACTCCTTGGTTGTCGGACTACCATACAGTTCGATTTTCTGGCAGTTCTGGTTGTTTTTCGTTTTTAAATTTGTTGTTGCCTTTCTTTTGGTTGTACAAGGAGGCACAATGTACCTATGCCTCCATCTTGGCTGGATCAGTTTAATTGTTTTAATTAAAAATTTTAATCATTAGCAAATTAAAAACAACAAAAATAGGCAAGTATGAGAGAATGATTAAATAAATCATGGTATAATTGCATGAAAGAATAGGCGTGTAACCATACAAAATCATGTTTTAAGAAATTGATGACATTTAAAAATACAAAAACAGTCTATTATCTGCACATGCAGTACAGTTTCCATTTAACACAATAATATATATGCATATAAATAGGTGGCCAAAAAGTCCTTAAAGTGCCAATGATGGTTATGTCTGGGTGATACAAAATTGTGACTAATTTTTATTTATATACCTTAATTTTATAACTAATTTTAAAATTATTACTAATTCTAATTTTCTTCTATTTGCTTTATCGTAGTCTAAAATTTTTCTACAATAAGCAATTATTTCTTCAATGAACAATGATATATGTGTTAGTTTACCTTGTGACAAATCATTGGCAGTCTCTTTAAGTGTATGTTAAGGCACTGCAGTTGTATGCTGGGTTGCAAAGCCACACGTGAAACTGTGCACATGCTACAAGATAGTGCAGGAAATCAATTGTAAAGAGAAATGTATGTTTGTTATGACATAATCACTTGGTTGAGGTTTAAATGCCTCTTTGGGCAATTAAATTATAGCTTTCAGTCAGACACTTTTAATGCATGATCATAATGTCTTCCTTTCAAGAGCATCCCAGGTGATTCACTGTGAGTGTTCAGCACAGCACCTTCTTGCACAAAACCACCTTAGGAAAGAAGGCTTGTTAATTCATCAGAAACATTAAAGAAAATCTGGTGGGATTATAGGCACTGCATGGTTTTTCTCTTTTTAATTTGGAATGCCAGAGCTTTGCATGTTTATCTCAGCCTTGCTTGTTTTTCTTAATTTTCTCTACCCTTCTTTTCTACTCTCTTTTCCTTTGTTCTTTTTGAAATAAGAATATCTTTTGGAATAAATATTATGTTTTGGTTTGTCTATTCATTACAGTAGGGAAACCATGGTGTTAGTTCAATCTTCTCTGTAGAGGTGATGTGCTTTATTCATGGCAGGGTTTTTTTTTTTTTTTAGTAAATTAGACATAATATAAAATAACTATGTTAAAATATAAAATACAGAAACATTTAGTACTTTCTTATGGTAGTTTTTTGTTGTTATTTTTTCCATTTCAAGACTTTTTTAAGAGCAGTTCACAACAAAATTGAGAGGAAAGTAGAGAGATATCCCCCTGGCCCCATACATACATAGCCTCCCTCATTGTTAAACATCACTCAAGAGAGTGATACATTTTTTTTAACAACAATGATCCTACATTGACACCTCATAATCACCCAAAGTCCATCTTTTACTTAGGATTTGCACTTGGTGTTTTATATTCTATAGGTTTGGACAAGTGTGTAATGACATAGATCCATCTCTATAATATCATAGAGTATTTTCATTGCTCTAAAAATTCTCTGTGCTCTGTCTGTTCATCTCTCCTCACACCCCAACAAGCACTGATTTTTTTTATTGTTTCCACAGTCTTGCCTTTTCCAGAATGTCATATAGTTGAAATCTTGCAGTATGTAACCTTTTCAGACTGGCTTCTTTCACTTAGTGATATGCACTTAAGGTTATCTTATATCTTTTCATGGCTTGATATGTTAATTTAACTGAGTTTTTCTATAACCACAAAAATGTTAATTAGAGGAAAAAGTATACAAGTATAATCTAAAAATGAAGAATGATCCTGACAAGCATATATTGGGTATATCTACTGTATAGTAGGTTGTTTAGAAATAGTATCAGGTAAGAGTGAATCAACAAACCTCCAGGGCAGGTCCCAGGGGCCATCAGGAGAACCTCCTTGTGGATGTGCAGCCCAGAAAGGACAGCCTGTAGCAATGAGGACAGGATGAAGGTCGGGCATTAGTTTTCATGTACACTTAAAATGATGTCCATATTTGTCCCCACACATTTGGTGGCATCTGACAGTCTTCTAATAGAGAAATCTCTGGAAATTCTTGACGTGAAGGCATACAAAGGGAATTTCTGAATATAAACAACTTCCATCCATTCTCAGATATTATATGAGTAAGTGTGAACAAGCTGTCAGCTTGAAAGTCAAGGAAAGGGGAAGTTTGATCCATATTCCAAAAATGCAAAAGCTGAACAGAAAGGTTAAGATGATAGTCACTTTGGGGGAAAGTCAGTAATGGCGGTTCCCAGCTTTACAAGGAAACCACAAGACAGAAGAATGATGGAGACCCACTATTCAGACAGGACAGCTGGATGCGGGGATCCTGGGGCACTGCCTCATACAGAATGACCCCAGGCACATGCAGATCTTTGCTGCTCTCTATCCCACACCAAGAACCCCATGGCTGGAGCCCCTCTACTCAGCCACAGCAGGTTTGTTGCATCTGTCATGGGTGCCAACATAAGCAACACAGAGAAGGTGGGTCTTGAGTGTTCCCTCTAATGTCGGGCTTCACTTCCCGGCTACAGCTTAATTAGCATCTTCACAGACAGTATTAAAACTTAACTTGCCAGGCATCCCACTTCTGCCCATAGCAGAAGCCCCTCTGGCCATCCACCTACTTACACAGAGTTATCCTAACTGGTCCTTGCATTTCAATCAGCCTCATTTTTCCTCCTTTATCTCCCAAACACTTCCAGCAGGTTCTTTCAAGTGCCTATTCCACTATAAATCTGAGTCTTATCTGAAACCTGGTTCCAGATGTTCATTGCTTTCTGAGGATGCTGCTGTTCCCCGCCCCAGCTTTCCTCAGAATTCAGTGCCTTTCTTGGTTCCTACTTTTCCTGCCAGTCCAGGACTTTCAACTCATAATGAAAGTGCTTCACTCATTGAATGTCATCTCCAGGGACCCTGGCCATCTTTCATGCTGTCCTTGGGCTGCATTCCAACCTTCCCTGTCTCCACACACATTGCACATGAGGAAACTCAGCATGTCTAGATCAACAGTGGCTTCCACATTGCCAGACCCACCTCACTGAATTACTGAGCATCATTATCCATAGCCCATTGATCCCTCTGCCATACTTTCCTCTGCTTACTCCCATGATTCCTAGTTTTCTCCTGCTTCGAAGACTGCTTCTTCTAGAGGGTTCTCTGTGGGCTCCTCTTCCTGTCTCTGACTTTAAATGCTAGAGTGGTCTGGGCACAATCCTGGGTGGCTTCTCTATACTGTCTCTCGCACTACGGTGTTTGCTAACCCCACAAACTCAAATGCAGCTGTATGCTCCTGGCTCCCAAACTGATATCTCCAACCCAAACCTCTCGAGTAGTCTACCTGACATCCTCTCTTGTAGTGCGATAGTTATGTCAAACCTCCAGTGTCTAGAATCACTCTCTCAACTCCTCTTCTGGACTTCTCCTCCTCGGCCAGTCTCCCCTATTTCAGCAGACAGAGCTGCTGGCCACACAGTTCCTGAGCAAGGCTTTTCCAGAGCCATTTCGGATTCTTCCCTACCTCCCTCACACTCAACCTATCACCTAGGTCTACTGAGCTTTTAACAATTAAGTTCTGTCTACACTTTGAATAGTTAATAGATTAATGCATTACAAATTTCACAAAGTCGAAAAGGTTACTTGGTGAAATGTGAGTCCTCCCCCGTCTCCCAAGCCCTGTCCAGCTCAGGTCTGCAGTGTGGCCTGCTTTGTGAGTACGTTTGTAGAGTGTCTGTGCTTGTACACACACATTTCTTTTTTAATAAAAATGTAGCACCCTACTATATACGCTGTTTTGTGGCATATTCCCACCTTATACTGTACCCTCAAATATTATGAGTCTGCATAAATAGAGCTGCCTCATTCATGTTAGAGTTGTACAGTGCTCTGGTGTGTATATATACACATGTATATAGATAGATAAATAGATAAGATATATGTAGATATATCCACACACACACACACACACACATATATAATTTGACCAGTTCCCATTTGTTGGCATTCAACTTGCTTCCAAATTTTTGCTATCCTAGACAAGATTGTAATGTAAAAACTTCAATATGTATTATTTCACACATGAGTATAAGTTTTTATTCTAAACAATAATGCAATAAATACTCTTATAAAGAAATCATCTCATATTTGCACAAGTAAATCCTAGAAGTTAAATTGTGGGTCAAGGAACACGAGCATGTGCCATTTTGATAGATACAGTCAAATTGCCTTGCATAGATGCTCTTTCAGTCTGTACCACCAGCAACCTTGTGTGGGAAACTTTCCCAACATTTTGGCAAACACATCACGTGATCAAACTTCTCAACCTGTGCCAATCTGATAGGTGAATGATTGTAGCCCTCTGTGGTTTTAATTTGTGTATATCTTATTATGTGAGAGGTTAAGCAAGCTTTCATGTTTAACGCTTTCTTGCATTTATTCTCGTTATTATGAACTTTGTGTTTAGATGCTTCACCCATTTTTTGGCATCTTTATTATTCTCATACAGGAGCTATTAAGGTATTAAAAAATCAACCTGCCATGTATCACACTTCTTCCCATGAAGAAGCCCCTCAGGCCACGCACTTGCTCCCACAGGGTTATCCTAACTGAGCCTTGCCTTTCTTTTTTATTTTAATGTAAAATTAAATGTTTTTAAGTTTTTTTTATTGCAGTTGACATTCAATATTGTATTAGTTTCAGGTGTACAACAAAGTGCTTAGACATTTACATACCTTACAAAGTATTTATCCCCAATAAGTCTAGTACCCATCCGATGCCATACATAGTTATTACAATATTATTGACTGTATTCCCTGCACTGTGCTTTACATCCTTGTGACTATTTTCATAACTGCTGATTGGTATTTCTTAATTCCTTTCATTCACCTTATTCGCCCAGTCCCACAACCTCCCTTTCATTTGAAAACCATCAATTTGTTCTCTATATCTATGCTTGTTTCTATTTACTTTGTTTATTTTGACTTTGTTTTTTAGATTCCACATATAAGCAAAATCATATGGTATTGTCTTTCTCTATCTGACAATTTTCATCAATATGGATGGACCTAGAAGGTATTATCCTATTTTCCTTCTTTATCTCCCCAACACTTCAGTGGGTTGTTTCAAGTGTCCATTCCACTGCAAACTTTTTAAATGCATACATACATACATACATACATACTTAGTACTTCATATGTGATAGTAGCTGCAATTTCTTCCAGGTTTGCTATCTTCACTTTGACTTTATTTTACTGTATCTTTTCCCACAAAATTCTATTTCAGAAAGTCACATTTATCAATAGTTCTAAATTTTATGGCTTCATGTTTTAATATTTAAATATTTGATTCATTTGACATTTTAGTGGAAGACATGGATCCAACTTTAATGTGTCTTCAGATATATTTTCCAGTCTGCCAACCCCATAATCTGTCTTCTCCCCAATGAAATAGAATGTAAAATTTATAATACACTAATCTCACCTATGTAATTGAACCTATTTCTGAACTTAGCATATTAGCACTTAGATTCAGCCATGTGCCTCTAGGTTCTCTCTCTCCCACTGGACTGCGAGCTTCCTGAGGGCACAGTGTAGGATCGGAGATTTCATTTCATCCTTCCTATACACTGATCGATGAGCCTGCTGCTGTGACATACATGCTAGCAGAGGACTTGAGCCTTTCAGATCGGGGATTTCTGGCACAGAAACTTCCTTCTGCTCCCCCTGCCCCCTACCCAAGCACCATGGAGGTGACATGGAGAGGCCCAATGGATGCTACCTAGCAGGGGCGCTATCACAGCTGACACACTGGGTTTAGGGAATCCATCTCTTTTGTAGGAGGAAATAAGTAAGCTAGCTGTTTATCCTGGAGGGAGCCATCACTTATATCTCTTTGGGTGATTGGCTGCAAAAGCAATCCCTAGAAATGGCTTGAGTATAGGGAGGCCAGGGATGCGCAAAGTTCATTTGCCTTGCCAAAGGTTTGGGAACTGGAGAAACCCATGGAAGCTTCTCTAGCCACTGGAAAATCTGGAGGGCTGTTGTAGGTTTGCATTTTGGTGCCCACAGGACCACACACAGTGTTTAACACAAAGCAGATGCTTGAAACAAATTGATAAATTTAATAGAATCAAATATTTCATGGGGTTAGTATGAATTTGCCACCAGACTACATAACTGGGAACGGTCTAGTCACTGTTATTCCATAGTAAACAGATAATTCCTTGTACTATAGATTAGGCAGGATCAGTAGTACAAAACATTAGCTTTTAAAAAATTAACTTAAAAATAGACTAAATAGGATTACTGATGTTCGACTAATTAAAACTAATTTCCATGAAAAGAAATTTAGAGACTTTATTTAAAACTTCATTCCCTGTGAAGTATTCAGCTGATAACTTTGAAAGCACGCACTGAGTTTAAGTGCCCTTAATAGCTTCTAAATGGACGTGTGTTATTTACAAAATGGGCACTTGGTTATTATCACTAAAATGTTGTAATTATGCATTATTATGTTTGAAATTGTTATCTCATCATGACTAGGAATACCACGGAGAAAACAAACTTGGAGACTAAAAGGATTTCCCTCTCCTGTGAAGTTAGTTAGAATGCAAACACCATTTAGAAGAGAGGAAAGTGAACTTGTTTAAAATACTCAGAGGGGAAAACAAAAGAACCAATAGGAAACAGCAGTGAGACACAACAGCAAGTAGTTTCATTATATTTAAGGAAGATTTTTAAATGAATGACAGGGACTTCAATATCATTAAAAAGCGGAGTTGTGTACTGAGCACTGAACAATGGAAGGCCCACGGCGATGCGTCCTGGGACCACTGAAGGTGTCTAGCAGCCAGGTGGACGGTCAGAGACCACAGGAACCTGCAGTGCTGAAAACAGCTCAGGATCACTTGAAAATCAATGAAAATGCTAACTGCTCAATACCAAACATCAATAAAATAAAAAGACATTTAAAGCAAGATTAATTAAAGTTGCCTCACTTTATCTTTATCACCTTTCTTCTAAGTGTGAATAGAATTTTAATTAAAACTTAGTTCTATTTAACCAAATGAAGTTCAGTTCTCCTTTTCTTACTACATTTTCATATCACCTTTTCCTAGAAGTTTCCTGAATATGTAATGTGATGTGACATAAGATACTTTATGAAACTTCCTGGGCTCAAAGCTGAAAATCATTTTATCTACATGTATTGTTAGTAAGAAGAGGCTAATATAGCAACATTAGGAATTAAAATAAAGCATTAAGAAAATTGAGAAAAAATGCTAGATGATGGTCATTACAACATAATAATAAGTTTTGTTTCCAAATTATATATGATAATATTACAACAAAGGTACAAGAAAAATTACTCAAACAGAAATAATTTAAGGAAAATAGTGTCTTATTACTTAAATAGAAAATCCAAGGGGCAAAGACCTGTTCTAGATAAATCCTAAACTATGGTGGATATTTAACAAATACTTAACATGTGGTTATTAATTCAATGTTTGCCAATGTTTGTATTTTGAATTGAGAAAGATATGAATTTGCCTCCATGGTAAATGATAGACTAGCTTTTTAATTATTCTGTAACTGAAAAGTGATGAGGCTCAATGGCAGTCTGCATATTAATTCCCTTTTGAATGTGTACTGTGAGCGATATGGGTATTATTTCAAAATTGGAAAACTCTTTCACTTTGTAGAAGTTTTAAAATCAGGCACACATTTACCAAAATAAAAGCAAAAATATATAATGGGTCAAAATATTCATATATTTCATTTGCTGTGTGCTTTTCAGTAGAATGGAAAATGCGACTTTTTAATTCCTACAATTTACTATCTAAAAACACATTCTTACAGTATAAAATGTAATTTTAAGAAAAATTTAGGGTAATTCTTATTTTTTCTCTCTTTTTGCAAGACAATAAGCTGACATCTTAATAAAAAACTAGGAAACTTGAAAATGCAGGCTGATGTTTACACTTCCAGCAGTAATTCTTAGAATGTGTTTATCTAAACTGAAATCTCCATTTAACATTTAACAGTATTCAGGAAATGGCAAAAGGTGGCATCTGGTTTAATTTCACAAGTTGTTGCTTTATTTATTTTCTTCTGAACTTTACTAATCCATATTTCAAGTTGCTTTAGTTTCGTTAGTATCATTTGTGTGATACGTGTTCTAAACAAGGCAATATGCGTAATGCATATGCAAATAGCTAATCATGGTTCTTAAACATTATATGTGGACTCACAGGACAGGTTAGTAAAGATTACCCAGCAGGGGAATTAAAAGCCCTGGGCTTTATTTTCAGCTGTGTTATTACCACAGATTTATACCACTGGCATTATGGTAGAATAACATATTTTTTACTTATCCCACAGACTAGTTAGAATCAAATGCCTTAACTTATATAAAAACACTGATAAACTTACTCCCACTATTTATTATTATTATTATTGCTATTTTATGTACAAGCTTTTTTCAACCCACATATAAAGGTACCTGAAGAACATGTCTGATAGCAAATAAATAGTCTTCTGATGCCCTCACTTTATTTGGAAAACTTAACTCTAAATACTATCACTAATTTAAATATCTTTATCATATGCATTATCTAAAAATTGAGACTAAAGTAATTAAGAAGATGTTAATTTATACATTCTGAGTTGATAAATAAGTTGTGAGTACACAAGTTGAAATTATTTTAATCAAAAGGATAGCTACATTTGACATATAACAGCTCTTTATTATTTATAGCTTTAAAATGTTTTTATTATATATAGTTTTCAAAATATATTTTATTTCCCATCCATAGTTTTTTCAAATTTTGCTTCTCAATATCTCTCCAGAAGGCTTTGACTTTGGCCTATTCTAAAAAAATAAAAATAAAAAAGAGACTGATAGGCCAATTTAGTGGAGAAATCCATTAAAAGTTTACCTGCGAGACAAACAAATATTGATTGTAGCTTTTTAAGTTTGGTATAATAAATGTTCCAAAAACAATCCTTAATTTAGATTTTTGTTTATTTTTATTTTGCTGGCTATTGAGTTTCTAAAATCTTAAATGAACACTGATATACATTTTTATACAATAGCTGTCCTTGCTAATTAAATATGCAAATTGAGATGTAAAATGTATTAGAAAAGTGAACATATTAGTTTGACACATACTCAATCATAAAAATAAGTTCTTGGACTTACTAATATATCCATTCCTCTTTTGTCATCTTATACTGTCCTTACTCACTCATTGTTTATCTCACATTGTTTCTATCAACTCACTTAAAGATTTGTGCAAAGAAAATGTGTTAGTTTGTAACCAACTTTCTACAAAAACTGCCACCACCCAGGCTGTGACAGCTCACAGGAGAGCCGGGTTCAGTCTCGGGAAGACACATTGCCTGTTGGTGGCAGCATTCACAAGAGTGGGTCACATTTCCTCTGTTATCTTTGGGTTCGATTTCAAAACAACTCTAGAAAACAGACTCAAAGGCAAGCCTGGTAACAGCACGTGAACTGCAGAAAAGTGGAAGATTTCTGATTATAATTCAGTTCCACAAAACACTAGAGTATCTGGTGAAAAGGGTTGATTGTGCCCTCTTTACCTCCTGAGCAGTTCTGGAAAAACAGGGTGAAAGCTTGCTCCTAGAACAAACAGTGGGATCAATGAACGCGGGCTGACCTTCCCCCTCCCAACATTTGCTCTCCGTTCAAGGACGCTGCCAGCCATCCTCACTGCTCATCCCCCCTCCCTCTCCTAGAAAATGTAGCTGTGTCATTTTAGAGACTTCTTCTGTCATCTGCTCATGAGCTACATATCGGGAAGCAGAAAATTTTGTTCTGCTCTCCTAGAAAACAACAAACGTTTTCACCCGGGAACTAGAACACTAACAAGGAGCACTATATAAGACATCAATTTAGTCATGCAAAAAGTAATTACAGGACCAGCATTCCAAGGAAGAAGAATGTTCTAGAACGAATTCCTTTTTCTTTTTCATGATTCAATAAAGTCATACAGTGAATAATGTAAAATTTTTATTTTAATCATGGGAAGTCTTTGGGAATTGTTTTTTAAATCTAAAAATACATTTTCAAAATTCAAACACAATAAAATTGAAAGGTGAATTAATAAGAATTTTAAGTTACTAGCTGCAGTCACCTTGTAATTGGTTGTTCATATGTTTAAATTTCTTCAACATAATTATATTTAAAATAAAAATGTTTTGAATATTGGGTTAGCTGTTTTTGTGCCTACTGAGTATTCTTTAAAATAGTATTAATTCCATTTATATTTTACAGAATTCTTATTATAAAAGTTATAGTAGTTTGCTTTCACATATATGCACATGAAATATTCCTGTATTTTAGAAAATCCTTCCTCCCTAAATGAATATTTAATAAAGAGTCTATTTGAAATATATCAGTGTTTTTAATGATCAGAATATATACTAAAGTGGAAAGTCTTTACAATTGCCAAGGAACTGATACAATCTGTTAACAAATCCCGATTCTTTAGATATTTGGAATGCCATACAGAAATACTAAGTTATCCAAACACAGTTACATTCTCTTATATAAAGCACTCTGTTGCTCGGAATTACCATGTTACAAAATGCTTGTGAAATTTCAGTTGAAACATATTAGCAAATATATTTGTGAAAAAAACCTAGCTGCTAAAATGTAGGAAGTCCCCTATGAATCCTAGATGAGGAAAAGTCTGCCTTTGCATGGTTCATTCATCAGAGAAAGAGAAATTTATTAAATGAGCTACGGAAGTGCATTATTTATAAAGCAAAGTGTGATGAAATTGTTGCCATTCTTTTAAAAGGCAAATATATCTTGCGACATCTAAAGGTAAAATCTCCTCCCAAAATACGTTTTAATTTAAAGCTTTTTTAACTGGTCACATAGTATTCCACTTAATGATGTCCCTAGTCAGTTTTTAGGTAGAGCTCATCTACATAGGAAATACTGTCCAGTAGCTACAGGGTTATGAATTAAAAAGGAAAGAAAAAACTTAAGCACTGAAATGTTATTTACTTTTCTCCTCCTACCCATGCCTTTCTTATATGAAACAGAGAAGAGTATAAATAATGCTTACTATTATTAGTAGCAGTATGGATTTTGATACATTTTTAACAGCTACATTTTAATGAACCAAACTATTTTGTGAAAGATAATTAAGTTATTCCAGAAAGGAATTTTTGTTTTAATGAGAGAGTCATGGTATACAATTAACCCCCCTGCCCCCCCCCCAAAAAAAAAGACCACTTCTTGCTAAAAGATATGGCCATTTTGTTACCATGAAAGGAAAAAGAACTTCCAAAGCAAAATCTTGGACCATGAGAAAAAATTTCATCCAGGCTGCTTGCTGGCAATAGGCCACACGAGCAGTACCAGCCCTGCATGGAGAGCAGGTTAGCAGATGTTGTTAGCTGACTTGCTGAAAAAGTATGGGAGAACAGTTGGAAAATCACAAGGTGTCGAACAAGCTTTAAAGAAATAAATAGCTTATCTGGCAATTGAAAGGGAGAAAGACAATGAGTTCCTTCGTTGAAGAAGACTGGGGCATTTCTAATTACAGTTTCATGAACTGACTTCTTGATGAGAATGGAAATTGTATTTAGAGGTTCTAAGACTTTAGAATTATAATTAGTTTGAAGTTTTGCTATAGAAGTGTGATCTTCTTGTATGAGAACACCCCTGATACAGCTGATAATTCTTCACCTTTCCCTCTTCTGCCTGTAACTGGTGGCTGAGGCAGTACATGGGGAAAGCGAAAACTGCCAATTTAGAGCATCCGACACCGTAACTGCATACTTGCATTTTATGCTAGAATAAGTCCCAAGTGGGGAAAAACAAACAAACAAACCCAAAATGACACTGTTAACACCTGATGTGCACAGCAAGTAAATATGTGAAAATCAAATTTTGTATTGAAGTCAAATCAAAAGGAAAAGAATGAAACAATTGCAAAGATACTTCTCAGAAATCATCATTACATGATGCTGAAAAGAGACTGCTCATGATCACTGCCTGCCCGTTGGTGTTACCGAACACACTGGCAGTCCCGTTTACATCTCTGTAAGGTGAGATGTGAATCATCACAAAGCCATTAAAATTGAACCACAGTTTCTTCAAGTTCTAAGATAAGAATCCCTTCATCTGAGTAGACATGTTACTGGGCAACATTTGTAACACAGAAAGAGCAATAGGATCTAAAAAGAATAAAAAAACAGGGTACAATACCCATAAAAGTGGTTGGCCCATCACACACGATCATATATATACACACATATATCTACACACACCTATATGCACATACATACACAAATGCATACATACACACATACATGCACACACTTAACCACGGTATTCCCAGAGGCATTGTTAAAGCATGGTTTAAAATAGAGGTGCAACCTCAAATATACTTATTTGAGCAAATTCTATTATATTTGCCTCACTGATTATTCTTCCCAAATTTATGGTACTCACAAATGTATACATGCTAAAGAACCAAAACACTATGATTTCTGGGTAAGTGGGCTCTCTTGGCACACAATATTAACCAGCAGGGTCAAGTCATATTCTTATAAATACTTTAAGGGTTATACCACCCTTTCAAAACTTGCAGTCTTTATTTTCCTCAGATTTAATATTTCATTACACTTAATAAAATAGACTTTTATATAATACAGAGGATATTCAAAGGCAAACTTCCAGGGCTTCATAAAAAATAACCAACATTATTGTTTAAATTATTTCACGAAGACACAATTTTTTTTTAAAAGTCAAGGATTTGTTTTAGCTTAGTTTCTGGAAGACCCAGAGTGTGCTAGGATCTCAACCCAGGAACTCCCACCTGCACCAGTAGCCCTCACTTTTGTCATTTATGAGAAGCTACCGTATAGGTCCTTATTCATAATCCACTTCGAAAGTCACAAAAGCGGTGCAGATGCAAAAATTGGAAGCACTTATTCAAGGGCATCTTCAATGCAGCAGTTGCTGCCTGGTGAAGACGCACAGGTTGGAGCCGCCCATCTCCGTCACCTTGGTGCTGGGTGCCTGGGGCCTGGTGGGAGCGGGGCACCCTTTCGGGGGACCCGGCTCCCAAGGCTGTTTTCTCGCTGGAGCCCGCCCTCTTCCCGGCACAATGGAAACTGCATTTTTTTTTTTTTTTTACTCCTGCCGTCCTCCTCTTTCTCCTATTACATCCCTAACAGACGATTTCAACTTCTGGAGAACCTGACAAGTGAATTGCGCTGGTGACGCCCGGGCCAAAGCCCCAGATCGGGTTGCGGGGGAACGGCACCCCCCTACTGGTGAGACCCCAGGAGCTGCCTGTTACCACAGCGGCCAGGAGCTGGTAGCGCCGCGCTGCCTCCCGCACCCTGGTTCTTCTTCCAGGAAGGGGCATGAAGCTGCTATCGATCCAGAGCTCACCGGTGACTAATGTGATGCTCGTAAACAAGCCGCCAGCAGCGGGGCACTAGGGAACCACCCAAGCGCAAACCCGCCTCCGGGGGCGGGCGCGCGCCCACCCTGAGCTTGAGTGTGAGATCCGCTCGCCGAAGTGTGTGTATTGGTAGGAGGAGGTTACGAGAAGGCAGCCAAGTTCATTACCCCTTCTTGCCCCTCGCGTGTGCTGAGGTAGCGGGGGAGATGAGGGGCCAGAATAGGGTGCTACCGCCCCATTCTCCATGCCCAGCCCCTGCTGGCGGTCTCCGGACTGAATCGGCACTGGCCCCCACCCCCTGCAGTGTCTCCTCCCCCCCACCTCCGACCCTCTCCCTGGCGGAAGCTCGGAGTCCAATTAATTGAGTCAAAGGCGGGAGGGAACAGCCCTCCTCTCAGCAGCTGGCCCCCGCCCCTTCTGCGCGCCCCTTTTCCCGCCCTGGGTGGCATCTCCTCTGCCGGCAACCACAACTAGCCTCTGATTAATGAGGCTTGGGCCGCCCCCACCCTGCCCAGACCGGGCCTCGGCTGGAGAAGGAGGGGACGGCGGGAAAGGCAGCCCGCGGAGAAAGAGAGCAGAGCGGGGAGGGGTGGGGGTTGCGGCCCGCCCTACGCCCGCGCCCATTGGTCGCTTGCCCCATCCATCGGGGGGCGTGTCACCAATTGGGGTAGTGGGGCGGGGCCGCGCAGTGTGTGCCTGCGTAACGCCGAGTCACATGTTGTTTTGCTCTTCTTAGTTCAGTCACTCAGTGCGCGATGTGTTACTCACTGTGCGGCGGGGACGGCGACGAGCCTGGGTCGCCTTTGGCAGTAGCAGCAGCCCCGGCAGCGGCGCAGACTCTGAGTGCCCAGGCGCGCCCCGGCACCCTGGAGCACGGTGCGGCAGCGCGATTGGTGCGGCCCTGCGAGCCTTAGTCTCGGCCCCTCGACTTGGGGACCCCGACTCTACGCCGAGCCAGCAAGTCCCCAGGCACCGCCCGAGAGCCTGAGAGGCAGCAGCCGCGGGCAGCCGGGCCAGGAGGCAGCCACCGCTGGCGCTGGGCATCCTCTGGGGCCCCGTAGCGTGGAGAGCACTGCGCACCGCTCGGCGCCGGCCCCCCGCGGGCCTCTCCGAACCTTCCCCACCTCCTGGGCCCAAGGGACGCGGGCTCAAGAGGACGAGCTGGGGTGGAGGGAGCCGCCCCCGCCTGCGCCCTCTCTGCTCCCCCTTGAGCCCCTTTACGCCGGGCTGGGCAGCGCGGCCTGAAGTGCCCGCGATGGCGAGCCCGCCGCTGCACGGCCCCCCCGGGCCGGCGGGCAGCGACGGCACCAACCTCAACAACAACAACAACAACAACAACCACAGCGTGCGCAAGTGCGGCTACCTGCGCAAGCAGAAGCACGGCCACAAGCGGTTTTTTGTGCTGCGCGGGCCCGGCGCAAGCGGCGAGGAGGCGACAGCGGGTGGGGGTCCGGCGCCGCAGCCACCGCGGCTCGAGTACTACGAGAGCGAGAAGAAGTGGCGGAGCAAGGCGGGCGCTCCGAAGCGGGTCATCTCGCTCGACTGCTGCCTGAACATCAACAAGCGCGCCGACGCCAAGCACAAGTACCTGATCGCCCTCTACACCAAGGACGAGTACTTCGCCGTGGCGGCCGAGAACGAGCAGGAGCAGGAGGGCTGGTACCGCGCGCTCACCGACCTGGTCAGCGAGGGCCGCGCTGGTGCCGGGGACTCGACCCCCTCCGCCGTCACCGCCGGGTCCTGCAGTGCCTCTTTGCCCGGTGCCCTGGGTGGCTCGGCGGGTGCTGATGACAGCTACGGGCTGGTGGCGCCCGCCACGGCAGCCTACCGCGAGGTATGGCAGGTGAACCTGAAGCCCAAGGGTCTGGGCCAGAGCAAGAACCTGACAGGCGTCTACCGCCTGTGCCTGTCCGCACGCACTATCGGCTTCGTAAAGCTGAATTGTGAGCAGCCGTCGGTGACGCTGCAGCTCATGAACATCCGCCGCTGCGGCCACTCGGACAGCTTCTTCTTCATTGAGGTGGGCCGCTCAGCTGTCACCGGCCCTGGTGAGCTGTGGATGCAGGCCGACGACTCGGTGGTGGCCCAGAACATCCATGAGACCATCCTGGAGGCCATGAAAGCGCTCAAGGAGCTCTTCGAGTTCCGGCCACGCAGCAAGAGCCAGTCGTCGGGCTCCTCGGCCACACATCCCATTAGCGTCCCCGGCGCTCGCCGGCACCACCACCTGGTCAACCTGCCCCCCAGCCAGACAGGCCTGGTGCGCCGCTCACGCACCGACAGTCTGGCTGCCACCCCGCCGGCTACCAAATGCAACTCATGCCGGGTGCGCACAGCCAGCGAGGGCGATGGCAGCACGGCAGCGGGAACCGGGGCGGTGGGCGGAAGGCCCGTGTCGGTGGCTGGGAGTCCCCTGAGCCCGGGGCCGGTGCGCGTGCCCCTGAGCCGCTCGCACACCCTGAGCGGCGGCTGCGGTAGCCGTGGGAGCAAGGTGACGCTGCCGCCAGCAGGGGGCGCCCTGCAACACAGCCGCTCCATGTCCATGCCCGTGGCGCACTCGCCCCCGGCAGCCACCAGCCCAGGCAGCCTTTCGTCCAGCAGCGGTCATGGCTCCGGCTCCTACCCACTGCCTCCGGGTCCGCACACGCACTTGCAGCATCCCCTGCACCACCACACGAGCCAGCGGCCCTCCAGTGGCAGCGCCTCAGCTTCTGGCTCCCCCAGCGATCCTGGCTTCATGTCCTTGGATGAGTACGGCTCCAGCCCTGGGGATCTGAGAGCCTTCTGTAGCCACAGGAGCAACACACCTGAGTCTATTGCCGAGACCCCCCCGGCCAGGGATGGGAGTGGGAGCGAGCTATACGGCTACATGAGCATGGACAGGCCCCTGAGCCACTGTGGCCGCCCCTACCGTCGGGTCTCAGGGGATGGAGCCCAGGACTTGGACAGAGGGCTGAGGAAGAGGACTTATTCCCTGACCACACCTGCTCGGCAGCGCCCTGTGCCTCAGCCCTCCTCTGCATCCTTGGATGAATACACTCTTATGCGGGCCACCTTCTCTGGCAGCTCGGGCCGCCTCTGCCCATCCTGCCCGACATCTTCTCCCAAAGTGGCCTACCACCCTTATCCCGAAGACTACGGCGACATTGAGATTGGGTCCCATAGGAGCTCCAGCAGTAACTTGGGCACGGATGATGGTTACATGCCCATGACCCCTGGCGTGGCCCTCATGGGTGGTGGCAGTGGCAGCTGCAAGAGTGACGACTACATGCCTATGAGCCCCACCAGCGTGTCTGCCCCCAAGCAGATCCTGCAGCCACGGGCTGCTGCTGCAGCCTTGCCCCCCACTGGACCTGCAGTGCCAGCACCTGCCAATGCAGCAAGCAGGGTCTTTCCAGAGAACGGGGCCAGCTACAAAGCTAGCTCCCCGGCCGAAAGTTCTCCCGAGGACAGTGGATACATGCGCATGTGGTGTGGCTCCAAGCTGTCCATGGAGAACACCGACAGCAAGCTTCTACCCAACGGGGACTACCTCAACATGTCCCCCAGCGACGCGGGCACTTCAGAAACCCCACCCGACTTCTTCTCAGCAGCCTTGCATGGTGGAGAGATAGTCAGGGGTGTCCCTGGCTACTGCTACAGCTCTTTGCCCCGCTCCTACAAGGCTCCCTACACCTGCAGTGGGGACAATGACCAGTATGTGCTCATGAGCTCCCCCGTGGGGCGCATCCTGGAAGAGGAGAGGCTGGAGCCTCAGGCCAGTGTGGCAACCACGCAGTCGGCCAGTGTCTTTGTGGCTGGTGTAGGTGGGGTTGGGCACACGCAGCCTCCTCACTCCGTAGTGCCTTCTCCAGGGAGGCTAGGTGGCAGCGGCAGTAGCCGCCCAGAGGGCTTCCTGAACCAGCGTTGTCGGGCAGTGAGGCCCACGCGCCTGTCCCTGGAGGGGCTGCAGACCCTACCCAGCATGCACGAGTACCCTCTACCGCCAGAGCCCAAGAGTCCAGGAGAATATATCAATATTGACTTTGGGGAGGCGGGAGCACACTTGTCGCCGCCTGCCCCTCCGCTGCTGGCTTCAGCAGCCTCCTCCTCCTCCCTGTTGTCTGCCAGCAGCCCAGCCTCTTCCCTGGGCTCTGGCACCCCAGGCACTAGCAGCGACAGCCGGCAACGCTCACCACTCTCTGACTACATGAACCTCGACTTCAGTTCGCCCAAGTCACCCAAACCTGGTACCCAGACTGGTGATTCGGTGGGCTCCTTGGATGCCCTCCTGTCTCCCGATACCTCCTCCCGATACCCGCCACTGCCCCCACGCCCTGCTGCCCCCTCCTCCTTGAAGTCACAGCCACCTCCCCCACCGTCCCCAGGAGAGTTGTACCGCCTGCCTCCTGCATCCACATCCCAGGGCCCCAGCGCTGCCTCCTCTTCATCCTCAGAGACTGGGGACAATGGTGACTACACCGAGATGGCCTTTGGCGTGGCTGCCACCCCGCCACAACCCATCGTGGCCCCCCCAAAGCCAGAAGGTGCCCGTGTGACCAGCCCCACATCTGGCATGAAGAGGCTGAGTCTCATGGATCAGGTGTCTGGAGTTGAGGCCTTTCTGCAGGCTGGCCAGCCCCCAGACCCACACAGGGGGGCCAAGGTCATTCGTGCAGACCCGCAGGGGGGCCGCCGCCGTCACAGCTCTGAGACTTTTTCCTCAACCACCACTGTGACTCCTGTGTCTCCATCCTTCGCCCACAACCCGAAGCGCCACAACTCGGCCTCAGTGGAAAATGTCTCTCTCAGGAAAAGCAGCGAAGGGGGTGGCAGCGGTGTCCTCAGTGGGGGTGAGGAGCCCCCTCCATCTCCCCACCAGTTGCAACCACAGCTCTCCCAGCAGGCTCGGCCATGGACACCAAGTCAGCCTGGGGGCCTGGTTGGCTGCCCTGGGGGCAGTGGCTCTCCAATGCGCAGGGAGACATCTGCTGGCTTCCAGAATGGCCTCAACTACATTGCCATCGATGTGAGGGATGAGCCAGGTTCCTCACCATCCCAGCAGCAACACCCCCAATCGCAGCATCCGCATCCCCAGCCAGGCGACAAGAGTGCCTGGGGCCGGACCCGTAGCCTTGGGGGTCTCATCAGCACTGTGGGGGCTGGCAGTGCTGGTGGGGTGTGTGGGGGGCCAGGCCCTGGAGCCCTGCCGTCCAACACCTATGCCAGCATCGACTTCTTATCCCATCACCTGAAGGAGGCCACCATTGTGAAAGGTGAGGCCCTTTGAGCTTATGGCTGGTGGGAGGAAGGGAGGGAAAGTGGGTGAGCTTCTGTGGATTCATTCCTCTTCCCTTTTTTGGTACCTTGACCTAAATGCCAAAAGTTTGGCCCTGGCTTCTTGTTTTGTTTAACTTTTGGCTCCCGTGTCCTCCTATTTCCCCAAAGACCTTGCCAAAAGCAGTCAAGTCATCTTTGAGTTGAATGTGAAGCTTCCTACTCAGGAGACTACTATTTGCTTTTTGGCTCCACACGTTTCTTCTTTCCCACAGCCCTCTGCCCATCTGTTAACACTGGACATGCTCTCCCGCTCACCATCCCTAAGAGGTAGCAAACACAGACTTCTTGATCCAAGAGGGAAAGTTCTGCTAGGAAGGGCCCTGAGGTTCTGACTGCTCCCTGGCTGGTAACCTTCACTTTTTCTTTTCCGGGAACCACGCCCCAGCCGATTCTTGCTGAACCTAAAGTTTGTAAAAACAGGCCTGGAAGTCACTTAGGAAATGAGCATCCATTTTTTTGTGGTTGTCAAAGGGAACAATTAACCGTTTATAGTTTACACATAAACTATAGGGGCTCTTCTATCAGAGACATTCTTTTCTTCCTAAGAGGCTGAAATAGTAATACTGCTGAAACACAGCTTAAAAGAAGCTCTCAAACTTGAGCTTACCTGGGAGTCACCTGGAGAGTCTGCTGAAACCAGAGTGGCTGGGCTGTGTAAAGCCTTAGAAATTCTGATGCAGCAAGTCTGGGGTGTGGCCCAGAATGTGCATTTCTAAGTTGTCCAGGGGTTGTGCTGATGCTAATGGTTGGGGGACCATCCTCCGAGGATCTTGCCCCAGGTTAGACCGACCTGAGGAGGTTTGAGAAATTACCTATTGGGCCTCACCCCAGACACATTCAAGTAAAGCATCCAATGGGCAGAGCCCAGACATGAGCATTTTTCAGTTGCCCAGGTGATAATGTGGAGCCAGGATTTAGAATCAGTGCTTTAGAGAAAACAAATGAAGACAGCAAGATGGGGCTTTTCAAGAATAATTGGATAAGATGGTTCCCTGTATGTTCTTCACATTCTCATCAAATATCCATGAGGAGAGAGAGACTGCTTGCTTTGCAGCTGGTGGTACATTCTGACTGTCTCAAACTTTCAATGATGAGAGGGGAGAGAGAGAGAAATAAAGGGGTTGAGGATGTTCAAGCGAGTTTCTTAATTTTGTAGCTATTTCTGTGCAGGGTTGCTAGTAAGAGAGGCTCTGTGGGAACCACAGAGCACATAGTGGATGCCCTCCTCAATGTTTGCCTAAGGTCGGTAGTCTGCATGGGGTTTCAACAAGACGATGATCAAGAGGGCTTGGGGATCCATATGTCTTTTGTTCTTAAAGTAAACAGACTAGTTTAATGCTTTCTAAATGCAGCATATGTTTGATGATATCCACGGGATTTAAAATTGTAGCTGTAGGGTAAATGCTCAGTTATTCTGCTATAACAGAGGAAAAGCTATTTATGTTTTTATTAAAACCATAGGAGAAAAGATAAAAAGAATCACAGAATTATCAGGAGTGTGGTGTTTCAGCATCTAATTAAATCATTTGGAAGTTGTGAGAATATGTCCTATAAATGATGACTCTCAGCTGAAGGTCACTTTACCTGGAGTTACAATAAGCACCACAGGTACCTCTGAAAAATAGCGAGTGTGTCGAGTGTGTCAGGGAGTTAAGGATTAGTTGTTTTTCAAGACACAGACCATATAAACACACCAGCATAATTAGAATTATACACTAAAAAATACACGCACACATTTATTTGGTATGCCCAAATGTGTATATGCCACAGTGAACATGAAAGTACATTTTGCTGAAATCTGATTCTGATCAGAAAAACAGTCTGAGAACATAACACCTTTTACTGCTTTTGGTGGAGTAGGCGGTTAAAACCTGGACTGGATTCAGGAGGGCCCCAGGAGTGGGTTCTTTCAGTAACAGGAGGAGTGAGCTGGAGTGTGCGTCTATAGGCCTAAAAGCATTTGAGGCCTTTTTGATAACATGGATACATTCAGAAATGTGATTCATGTATGATATAATGCCCTTTTCAGATTAGGGAAAATTTTAAACTGCAAGAGATAAGTTTAGTTAGAGACCCAATTTAGCTTGTTTTGTTTAAGATTTCCCAGCAATATAAAATTCCTTTAAACCTATAGGATTCAGGATTCTGAAATTAAAAAAGCAGTTTGTATGTTTCATGGTGGCTGAACAAAGATGAGAGATCATTTTGGTTGCTGTTTTTCCAAAGTCTGTGTGGGCATGATGGTAAACACCCTTTTAAGAAGGAAAAGGGCTCTTTTTAAGCAAAATTGATAAATGCAATTGATCTATTGTGCCAAAACCACACTTTACAAAAGGGACCACATGCTAAATGGGCTTCTAGTAAACTCGCTTGAACACAGAGAACAGTAGAGTAGGAAACAGGAGTGTGTCAACTTCATGTGTAAGCTAACTTGGTCTGTGGAGTCAGAAGAATGTTTAGAAACTCAGAATGAACATCCACTTTTATCTACCTCATGGATGCCCACGGACATTTGTTTGGGGTGCTCATAAACAAAAAGCGCACAGGACATTAGTGTCCTCTGAGCAAATAGTGCTGGAAGGAAGACTTGCAAAGCATTTCTTTGAAGAGGAAATAAAAAAAGAACTTCCTGGGTCATTGTGTGCACTGCCCTGGCTCAGAAGTGGCATATGTTTGTTTCCACTTCAGGTTTCTTGGGTTCTGTGTGGAAAAAGTACGGAATAATTTGGGGTCGCTGGGTAGTGTTCGGTGTTTGCATACGTGGTGACAAAGATTAAGGTCCCCGCAGTGTTTGATAGTTGTTCACAAAAGAATTGGGAGTGGAGGCGGGGTTTCAACGCTAGAGCCAATGGAAAGCTAGTACACTTTAGCTTTATGTATATAGTATAAATATATTAGTCCAGAGAAAATAAAAATTTAACTCTGAACCATGCATCTCATTTGGGAGTAGGGAAGGGTTGTTTACCATGTGTTTTGTGTGTGTGTATGTAGAAAAATCAAACCAATCTGTTAGCATGTTGTTGAAGTGGAAGTATATTACTGAATTTGCTATTCTTTAAAACTGCTTTTTAAAACTAACATATATTTTTGTGTTTTGATTATAGACTGGTGCATATAATAAAATACACTATTTTAATGCTCCTTTTTTAGTGGGATTGTTATTCTAAAATTGTTTTTTCGATGTGTACATTGCAGATTAGATAAGAATTGCCACTGAAAGCATCTGTATTTAAATTTTGTTTGATAAAAGGGACTGTTTATTCATATGCTATAGTAATGGAATAAGAGAAATGCTTTCACTGGAACAATAGAGTTATGATTTACGTTTAAAAGTATTGCCTGTTGAAGTCTTAAAGCAAAGAACTTGAATACTTTTAGAACTCCAGTGAGATTGCTTGACAAAGCAGTACCCTTTATTTTTTATGTTGTGCATGTTTTTCTGCTTTTGCTGGCCAGCCCTTGTCATAATAAGATGATAATGTGCGCTGGCTCAGCTCTTACCCTATCCTCAGGAACAGACAACTAAGGTGCTAATGACAAAGCTGTCATTTAGAATGGAAGGGCAGATAAAATGCTTCCCAGATAAGGTCAAGTTAGAGGAGTTCATCATCACCAAAACCTTACTATATGAAATGTTAAAGGGACTTATCCAAGAAAAAAGAAGATCAAAACTGTGAACAGTAAAATAGCAACAAACCCACAACTATCAACAACTGAACCTTAAAAAAAAAAAAAAAAAAAAAAAAAAAAAAAAAAAAAAAAAAAAAAAAAAAAAAAAAAAAAAAAAAAAAAAAAAAAAAAAAAAAAAAAAAAAAAAAAAAAAAAAAAAAAACTAAGCAAATAATAAAACAGGAACCGAATCACAAAAATGGAGATCACATGGAAGGTTATCAGCTGGGAGGGGGTGGGGGGAGAATGAAGAAAAAGGTATAGGGAATAAGCATAATTAGTAGGTAGAAAATAGACAGGGGGAGGGAGGTTAAGAACAGTATAGGAAATGGAGAAGTCAATGAACTTATATGTACGACCATGGACATGAACTAAGGAGGGGGATGCTGGTGGGAGCGGAGGTGCAGGGTGGAGAGAAATAAAGGGGAATAAAAAATGGGACAACTATAGTAGCATAATCAATAAAATATACTTAAAAAAGAAAACACATAGAGGCTTTCGTGAATGAAAGTCACATGACTTGTTCACTTTCCTTTATTGAAAGAGAAACCTTTACAAAAATAGTACTTTGCAGAAGGAAGCATGCACAGCCTGTGGAACACTAAACCAGAAATCAGGAAACCGGGTTTCTAGTTGCTGATCTTAATGAGTCATTGTGTGACTAGATGGAAGACATTTAATCCCTTTTTCTCACTTTCTCTGTCTGTAAAATGGGATAATTATAAGCCTCTCCCTTCTGTGTCACAGGGTCATTGGGGGGTCCAAGAGAAACTAAACATTAAGAGTGGTCATGCTCTTCTGAAGAAATGTGCTAATATGTTCAATGATGCTATCGATACTTACTACCTTGAAACTATGAGGATGTACAGGAAAGACACTTTTGTAAATGGGTGTTTTAATGTAAAAAATGGAGCCAGTCAATACCTTCTTAAGAAATGTTTGCCTTGTCTGCTTGATTGCTAGTTCCACCTCAGTCTCCAAGAACCATTGTTTTTTCTCCCTCTTTATTTAACCTGAGAATTTTTTCATAGATAATTATCAATTGTAAGGAAGGACTGTTTTAAATTACATAGTAAATTAACAAGGAAAATAGCGTCGTAATCCTGAAACTATACTACGAGCATACTTTTGAATACCTTTTTTGATTTGTTTACATATTAAGAGATATTGTCAAGCCTGGGGTTTCACTCTTTGGGCTGATTTAATTAGGGTGGTCACCCCACTGTTTCGATGTGTTTGGTTGTCAAACACAGCCAGAAAACCTCTAGTGTTTGGTTCTTCTGTTCTTCCACAGACCCCCTCCCCGTAAAAGAAATGTTAATAGATAATTAATGTCTTACGTTCTTTTGAACTATTAGTGTCAAAATGAAGCTCTTTCTGAAGTAGAGAACTTGGAGAAGTTTTAGTAACAGCTCAGGTATAATGGGTTTTCTGTTAGAATTCCCACTAATGCATTTTCTGTAGAAGCATAGTTCCAAGAGCTAGTTAACTTTTGGTATCAGATTTGGCAAGTGGAGAGGTTTCTTTGTTTTGTTTTTTTGGGTAGTACAGAATCAAGTGTTCCCGTTTCACCTTAGAAACTTAAGGGAAAATGTAACTTTACTCTTTTATCTGCATTGCCAAGTAGAGTGGGGGAAACACTCAGAGGGAAGCAAAGCGTCGCGCCCTGCCCCGAAGCCAGTTCTTCTCCTCGGCCACTGTCGTGGCGAATTCTCTGCAGACTTGACTACAGCCATGAGCAGGATGTGTGTTTCAGCACAAGTTGGGCAAGGTGTTTTCATGTTGGCATTTTAATAAACAGATGAAGGAAATTTCCGAGTTTCCGTAAATCAGTTCATGCTGTTTGTCAGTGGCAGGTTTTGTGAAAACAGTGCTATCCAAATTGAGATGGTAACATTCTTTCTGTGTTAAATTTGTTAATTTGAATGTGTTCTTTGAGACTGCAATGGTTATTTTGAATTATTCCAGGTAGATTACTGTAGACAAGAGTTCAGTGCTAGTTTTTTTGTGAATTGGTGGAGTCATCAGTTAAGGTGAAGGAAATGCTGAGGTTGATAATTGCTACTTACTTGATTTTTTTTTTTCTAGGTAGCTACAGAGACTTATAATAATTGTGCACTAAAGTAAAAGACACAGAAGTGTGTCTTTTAGAGGGAGTTAGAGTTTGTATTGTGTATTGCTTGGTGGGTACAGATAATACAAGATACTTTTCTGCATTGTATTAGAACTGAATTTGTTGAATTCTGCTGAGATATAATTTGGTAAAACTTATAGACTGCCTGTTTACACATGATAAAATAGTCAATTTAAAGATTCTGATTTCTATTGGATTAGAAAAACATTAATTTTTACAAAGTTACTTATACATGTCCACAGACTTTATAAAATTTGATCCAGCAATTATATCTTCAAACTTGGCCCAGTTTTCTTATGCTGTCTGCATTATTTATAGTCACAGACAAGATTTATAGAGTATTTCTTACTTATTATGCTGTTACTGGATTTTGGAATATTTGGTCAAATATTGTGATCCATACTATACTTTAGAGATAAATGATCACATGCATAGTGCTTTGTAAACACCAGGTTTTAGTATTGATTTAAAGAATATCAAAATTTCTAGAAATAAATTAGTTTAGTATGGTATGTGTGTGTGTTTCTGTAGTTCTGCTCTAAAAGGCTTGATATGGAGTTTTTCATAATTGAAACTCAAACACTAAAGAATGATGTGTTCTCTAATTATGTTAAAGCTTTATAACCTTAATATAATTATAGTCATACAGTTACTTTAACCTGTCTATATGGTATTGATAGAAATAATTCAGTGAATGATTATGGTGTAGTATTAAATTTCAGTTTTTCAATGAGTAAAAACAGGGATTATGATAGATTTCATTATATTAAGCAATTTGAATAGTTACCTTAAAATCCATATGGTTACGTGAAGAATAACTTATGCTTTTACATAGCATTAATGGATAACCTGTAATACACAGGGTGGGACAAAAGTGAGTTTACAGTGGTTCATATGGAAAATAACATAATAATTAATAAATAATAGTACAAAAATAAACTGTTTCACATACTGACAACTGTAAACCTACTTCTGCCCCACCCTGTATTTGTGAATGTGACATAGCGCTACATTTATACAAATTTAGAAGTAGTTACTTAAATCAGTCTATCTTTTGCTTCCAAAATAAAAGTATAACTAACAATCCCAGAACTTGGTGGGCAACGAAGGGTTTTTGAAGGAACGCTGCTGAAATTGGAGGTGATAAAAATGTAACCATTATTCTGACTAATATTAATTAAAAGATGAGAAAAAAAATAGGTACAAGCCCCTCTCCCCTTTGGAGCAAAAGAATTGTTCAAAATTCAAAAGGTGTTTTTCTTCACTTCATAGTGTTAGGACATTTTCATTGATATAGTGTTGTGTAATACTCCTAAAACCTTATGACATGGGCAGGGCCACTTGGATCGTTATTTATTTATTTATTTTTAATTGAACATGGAGCCTGAAGCTTGGAGAGGTCCAGGGACTTCCCCAGGATTCTGAGCCAAAGGTAGTGTTGGGCTTAACCATTCAAAGATACTTCCAATCCCGAGCCAGTATTCTTTATGTTATTTCACATTGTTTCCAAGTTATACACATTGTGTCTGCTTGGGAAGCTCATATACAATAGTTACATTAGGATTTTATTGTAGACTCTACCTTAGACAACTTGCAAGTTAGCATTTTGGTTTTTTATTTTACTTGGGTGATGGTTACTTAATTTCTCTTTTCTTTATGAGTTATTCATTCAGAGGAAAATGGGGACATTTAATCAGAAAGACTGGACATTGAAAGAAAGCCCCCTACTTTTTTAAACCAGTTTTTACACCTGACGGTTTGAAAAGCTAAGGATTTGATTTTACTTTCAAGGCTCTCATTTTGTCAGTGAATTTTAGGGTCCAGTGAAGTGATTGGTTGGTCATCTGTTCTGAGGGTTTCCTGTCTCACTTCCTGGACTTCTGAAGTGATCTGCAAGGTGGAAAATTTATATTCCTTCCCCCATTTTGTTTCAGTAAAGCAAACTATGTATTATACTTGATAAGATACCTCTACCCTGCCCCTCCCTACCAAATACATTAAAACTCTTTCCACACAGTGTGGTGACAATCAGAAAAAAAAAAAATGCTTTTACACACACACACACACACACACACACAAACACAAGGTTGTTTTGAGGGAAAAGGGTTGGGAACCATTGGTATAATGTAACTTATTTTAAGGTTGTGAAAACAGAGCCTGAGGGAGGTCGAGAATCTTTTCCAAGGTCACTGATTTAATTAGTTGGTAGAGATGTTTGTAAATATTACCAAGAAAGAATAGGGAATTCTCTGTCTCTGTGGGGTTTTTTGTGTACCGATGAATAACTCTTCTCCCAGGATGTGGCCTGTTCCCTCTAGAACAGTTTAGTATTCGGGGAAGTGGTGTCCATCTTTTTACTTTGGAACATGTTAGTAAATTCTTCCATGCGTAGACCAGGTGTGCTAGTGGGCGGAATTACAGGGTGCAGAGGCCCCCCAAATAAGGAGTGTGTTGTAAGTGAGGGAAGCAGGGACACTCACAACTGTGTGTAAGCAGTGTTAGTGACGAGGCCCAAGGATGAAGTTTTTTTGGTAAACACTCAAGATCATGTGCTTGCTTGTAAAAAAATTAAAAAAAAAGAAGAAGAAGAAGAAGAGAGAAAATTCTTGGGATAATTCAATGTGAAAGACCTCTCTATTTGGGAAATGTGAGTCCTTGCTCTTTGTGGATTGGTTCACGCTGGACCGCTGATCGGGTACCCAAGGGGTCAGCTGGTGTCTCAGTTGCTGCTTGAGGTGACTTTAAGAAGCCTTTATTCTATGAGTAGAATATCATACCCTCATTATGCATAAGTCCATGAACAGTTTTCTAAGAAATGAGTCATTAACCTATTTAATGATGAGTTTATTTGAAAACTAACCAATTTGGAATTTGCCTAAGAACCCATAAGTAAATCATCAGTTGTTGCCAGGTGTTCTAAGGAGTGGATTATTTCACCAGTGCCCCCTTTTTTTTAAGGTTGTTTGGTTGTTTGTTTTTACCAAGAAAACCATTTAACTGAATTTTTATATGAAGAGAAATAGTTTTTCAGAAGGTGCTAGTGCTGCCTTTCTACTGATGTGACTGTAACCCCACATTTAAAAGAATAAAGAAGATCTAAGGAAACAAGAATTTATAAGCTATCCATATTTTTCAGGGATATAACAGGGCATCTGTGGCCTTGTGCTCCTGCAGGTGACCCAAGGTTTTGTTTACACTCACTGTCAGTCTCTGCAGCATCCTAGGGGAGAGTACCCCCTCTCTAGCAGATGGCAGCCTCTGGGCCCTGCGCCTGCCGTTACAAGCAGCGTGCAAGAGCGATCTACCCAGTGTCTCTGTTGACAACAGGCATGGGATTGGAGACTGTCTGCCACGTGGGGCAAACAAAACAGGGGAAGGCTTTTCCCTTCTATCAGGGATTAATGGGGTGATGAAACTGCTCTTCAGGTTAAGAAGAAAGTTCAGAACCCCTTACAGTATTGTATCTGTTGGTCACTTACTTACCAAGTTAGGTAGGGAAGCTGACAGGGTAAAGATTCTGATGTACTCTCTAGGGAATATTCATAAATAAGCCCAGGAGGCTTTCCGCTGGGTGAGGTTTGGATTCCCGCTGGGAAATCTTGCCTTCCTCTGAGGACCCAGGCATTGAGCACTGGCTTCTCCGCTCAGTGCTGGTGGCCGGAAGTCACCAAGAATAGGGACTGAAGTAAGTGGCCATCCGATGCCTTTGGATTCCCAGGTCTGTTGTGGAGGCTACCCTCAAACCCGTCATGTGAGTGCCTCCACCCAGCCCCTGCCCTGCCAGGGCCCACTTCACACCCTGGCAGGCCTCCTGCTTCCTTTGCCTTGTTCAGGGCTTCCAGAGCCCCTAGGGGATGGATGAATTCGGGGAAATTGTGAGGTAGGGGGAGAAGTTTGGAAATAGGCCAGGATATTCTTACTAAATTTAAAAACAATGCAAATAATGCTTTAGGAACTCTGGACACTAAGCAGGATTAAACAAGGTATGGCTTAGAGTGCGATGAGCAGCTTGAATTTGTGGGAAGTTCACACGTGTGGGCACTAGCACTCTGGTATACTGAGGACATGGTGGGGTTTCTGAACTTAGAAGACAACAGAAATTCCTAGAAAGGTGTTAGTGGCCAGTTTCTTACACCACAGACTGGGTGCATTTAAAGAAACTAAATTACTTAAGTGACTTGTGGCAATGTTATGCTTCTGTTTTAGTCTTATATGATAGTAGGTTTTTTAAATTGTTTTCCAACATAAAAGTAACCTAAAATAACATTTTTGTATGCAAATGAAACAAAACAAATCTGTAAGCTCTTTATATGCTTTTCCAGTTATATATGTCAGATAAGTTTCATGAAACCTCTGCAAAAAACTTTCATTACTTTACCAAGTAGACTTCTAATAAATGTATAGTTCAATTGAAAATATTCAGGTGTGCTTTAGAAAAATATATTAGTTACAAAACTGTGCAAGATCTAATCTTTTCTTTCTTTAGGATATTATAAATCCAGGAGTGTAAATTTATTGTATAGTCAGTTTCAGAAACCTGACTTGAATTAATTGAGTAAACAAAAAAATTTAAAACTTTATTAATAAATGGTGTAGATATATAAGATATAAAAGCCTGACAAGCTTATGCACATTAATGATTTTTTAAACATTCTTTAGATTTTATTTATTTTGGCAAATTTTTGAAATAAGCATTTTCTTTTAAAGTTAAACGTTTACATAGCTTCCAAATGACATTTTGGTGTTTCGGGTCATATAAAATATTAAAGGTGCCATAGAACTAACTCACCATAATTCTGTTTTACTCTTTATCATTATTTATTGTTTAGCTTATCAGTAATGCTGGCTTATTAGTAGTCTTAGTTCCAAATGAAATAACCACTGCAGTAAGATATCCAAGTTTCCCCAGCATGGAGCATTTAATTAAGTTTCTGGAACAACTCTGGGTGATAAGCATTCATCTTCACAACTCGAGTCCCTGCAGTTCAGTTGGAACATTCAGGAGTCTTCAGCTATTTCCTAAAGCTGGAAGATGGTTGGGGTTGAAGCCAGTCAATTTATTGAAAAGGCTTTGTGTACCACCAGCACAGGAGTAGGTGTGCTGGGGGGGTTACAGGAAAATTCGAAACAAGCCTCTGTCCACTCAGCACCTTTATGGTCAACTTGGACGGCCCCCGACTCAAGCTGTTTTCTGGGCAGCCACTGAGAGCCCTTCACTAGGTGCCCACTCTTCAGGCATCCTTGGCAGAAGACAAAGAATGGGTTGTCCCAGTTGGGGCTGTGGGTGCGCTTGCTGGAAAATCCTGAAGGAACCACTCAAATGTTTAGCCCACTTCCTACACAGACTCAGGGTGCATTTGAAGAGGCTGAAATTTATGGATTAATTTTCTTCTCTGTGAAAGTATCCGTTTGATTTTGCTGGGGACCCAGCTCCTTGGGGTCAGCCTGCTCTCCGCTCTTGGCAGCCTTGCCTCATAACTATTCCAGTGTTTCTCTTAGTGCCCAGTCTTTGTTGGCAGTGGTGGTATTCCCGAAACTTCCTCAGTGCTGGGTTATTGGTCCCTTTTCTTAGGCATTCTCAGTCTGCTGTGCTCACCCTTAACTATTGCTTTAGAAAGATACTTCCTCTTTAATCTGCGCGGTATGAGTTCTTCCCGTGGACGCATCACTCCTCTCTCTGTGCATTCAGAGCTGCGCGCGTACAAGAGCGCACACGGAAAATGGGTTTAACATGCTACTTGTGCAGCGGTGCCTTTCCGCAAAAAGTGAAGATTTGTATTTTAGTTCATATTTTTCTCATAAACAGTCCACGAACATTTAGTATCATCTTTGTTCTTTTTATATTTTATGCTTTAAAAATGCTTCATTTTTAATCATCCTGGTAATTTCCAAATAGAATTATTATGGTTTCTTAAGAAACACCTATAACAACGTGCAGGTGGCTGTGAAGCCTTTTTTTTAAAACTGTGTATCCCGTCCTTTTTACAGATATCCATGATCTGTCCAGGAAAGCCCCCTTCTCCTCCTGTGCAGAGGAGGCCTCCTGGCCACCAGCAGCCCCCTCCACTCATAACGCCTCCTGCTCTGAAAACCTGCCGCTGCTGGATGCCCTGCCCTCCAGCACAGTGGCCACTGTGGTTGGAGGAGGGCAGTCCCATTTGGCGGGGCAGCTCTGTGTTACCAACCCCTCAGGCTGATGGAGTCAGTTTCAGGTGAGTTTCCTGTCGTTCTTACCTTTTACCACCTTTTATCTGTTCTTTCCAGAAAAAACAAACAAACAAACAAACAAAAAAAAAACGACAGGAACTTCACTTAAGGGCCGCTTGGGAAGAGTGGGCTGTGGGGCAGGAGGGATGAGCAGAAAGGGTTAGATATCCCTTCACCTTTCAAATTCAACCAAATTACTAAATTTTCATCACAAAGAGGCTACTTGTTACGTGCTAAATACTTTTAAAAATATTTCACTTATTTGAAATATATTAAAGTACAGGCTAGAAGAAAAAAAATTGGTTGCCAAGCTAAAAAGATGAAAAGTGAAGGTACTGAGTCTGTAAGTCTACCTTTGAAACCTAGGAAATAAACTTAATTTTGAAATGTGTTCAGAATACAAAGTATTGTAGGTGGTAATAAATGCTCTAGAAAATAAAGTGGGGAAGGGAGAGGAGGAGAAGGTGACAACTTGAATGTGGTGAAGAAGTAAGTCTTGTATATATTTAGAGGGAGAAACCATTTAGGCAAAAGGAATGAGTACTCATGCCAAGGCCCTGGGTCAGAAGATGGCTAGTGTATGCTCCAGGATAAGAGGTAAATCTGTGTAATAAGTGGTGTGCAAAGATCCTGGGGCAGAGGATTGATAGTATGTTCCAGGACAAGAAGTAAACCCATGTGGCTGACAAAGAGGGATGTGGATGAGAGTCAGAGGAAGTGGAGGAAGGCATAGGGGACCATGTGGAGGCTGGTCAGCCACTGTAAGGACATTAGTTCATATTTAACAGTGTAAAAGAGCTGCGGTCTCTTTGGAACAATATATAGAGCATTTTAAAACTTTCCTACTGAAGTCATCTCATTCTGTCATAGTGCCTTTTTACTTACTGAGGTATATGTCTATCTTTCAATTTCTTTCTCAAAAATAGTACATAAGATGTGAAAAAGCCTAAAAGTTTTCTAGTGGATTGAAGTACTGAGATGTAATTGAAGTAGGGAAGGCAGCCAGAAATTTTCACAAGATAAACAACAAAATCAAAGTGTGTGTAGTCATAGAATTGCATACCTGATTACACAAACATACTCATAAAGCACCCTGTAATTTATAAAACATTTTTAAATAGCATTTAATCTTCAGAACCTCCTTGGAGGGCAGGTTCTTGTTGTTATTACCATTTTTTTTAAGGAAAAGCCCCAGGATGGGGAGATCTAACCGCCCGTCTGCCGAGGCCACGCTAGGAGGCCTCCTGTTACCCCGTTCTGTGTCTTCTGGGTAACACAGTGCCCTCTTTTGTGAGAGAGAGAGAGAGAGAGAAAGAGAGAGAGAGAAAGGGAAAGGAGGGAGGGAGGGAGGGAAATCCTAGGACAAGCCCTGGACAAATCTCTTGGAGCTGTGTGGCCTCTCACTCCTAACTCTCCCTGACCCAGGGTTTTCAAATATTCTGCCTTCCTGTAAGGAATTCTTTTTTTAAAAAATATTTTATTTGTGTATATTTTTAGAGACGGGGGAAGTGAGGGAGAAAAAGAAGGAGAGAAACATCAATGTGTGGTTGCCTCTCCCATGTGCCCCCACTGGGGACCTGGCCTGCAACCCAGGCATGTGCCCTGACTGGGAATCGAACCAGCAACTCTTTGCTTCCCAGGCCCGCACTCAATCCATTGAGCTACACCAGTCAGGGCCCTATAAGGAATTCTAAATTCAGCCTATAGAACAAATTGATTTGATGCTTCAGCTGGTTTGGAAACTAAAATAATTGGTTGTTTATTAGTCTGTATGCGTATTTCATAGCAATCCCACCTTAAAAAAGCTCCGATGGAGTGAGTTTGGAGCTAAGGCCGTACAACTTTAGAACTGCTGGTGCACTACCTGTGAAAGGCCCTGCTCTCCTTTTAGCCTGTCTGTGAGGAAAATACACGTTTAATAGATGGACCTGGGTCAGTTATGCCTCTTATCTGCACCAGAGGAATTTAAATGTCAGTCTCTATTTTGGTGCATCTTTGTATATAAGCCAGAGAAAACAGAAAAGTAGTGCCCTGTGGCCCTGACCAGAGCCCGGCTAGTTGATGACCCATCCTGTGGGCTGGGCACATGCGACATGAAGAGGAATTTGTGAGTTCTCTTTCAGTGCAGCTGCCTGCCCGGGGACACATGCGCCCCCTGTCCGGGCGTTTTGTCCTGTCCACAGGGTGTGAAGAAAGCAGCCAGGCAAAGCAGTCCGTGCAGCATTTGAGAACTATTAGCTTTACATGGCCTAGAGTTACCCCCAGACAAACAATTCTACTTCTGTTCTGTTCCTGTCCCATTAAAACAAGTTTATTCATCTTATTCTGGGAACTATTTGCCATTGTTTTTGTGCATTCACCAGTTGTTTATGTGCTGCTGAATTTACAATTGTTTGTGATGTCATTCATGGATATAATTTTGAATGAAGAAAAAGCTGTGATGGCAAATGTGCTCAGAGATACCATGGCTGTGGCTCCACAAATTAGCCCGAAGAACAGGGTGGGAGGAGCCAGCTTTCCTTGGCAGCAAAGGGCTGCCGGGGCTTAAGAAGTCTTTGTAGTTCAAAACAAAACATGTGGTTACATGTGTATATCATTTAAAGGTGCATGAAGAAAACGAAAGGATCCAACTATAATATCACCTCATGCCAGTAGTGTGTGCTTTGTGGCATATGAAAAAAAAATATGAATTTATATTATTTATTTACACATTTTATATGTAAAATTTCATTTGGTAGTTTCACAATGGCCCAGTGAAAAGTTCAGGGCAGGAGGTTAATGTCCCCATTTTCATGAGAGAGAACAGGCTGGTATGGTGGCTCCTGGGCCCCAGGACCCTGAAGCTGGTGGGGCCTGTGGCTTTCCACACCCACAGCTTCTTGAGCCATGGAACTGGCATGTGGTTTTAAGGTGTGAGCACAGCTTGCCCTAGTCAGCCCTAAGCTCCTAGGAATGCTTTAGTGGGGAATGATTGTGGGATGAGTACTGTGACCTGTGCAGGGACAAAGAGAATGCGCACTTCCGTTCCTGAGTAGGGTTTGACCTCGAGCCTTGACCTTGCTGGTAGATCTCGAAGGGTGCCCATTTGCACAAGGGCTTTTAAATTAGATACAGTTTTCCTCCTACGAGACGAAGCTGACATCCTGTATTACAGATGTTACAGACCATAATCCAGGAGGGAATTTACCTACATTTTAGCAGCAGAGTCTGCTCAGGCCGCTGTGTTTGTGCCCGGTGGAAGCTCAGTATCTAGAAGGATTAGCCCTCTCACTGGCTTAGTGGAGTGGGGACCAGGGGTTGGCAGTGGATTACACAGTTCTTCTCTTTTTCTTTAATCATTTTCTTTCCTATAATGAAAGATAAGCACTTTACAGTACCTATTTTGAAATTATTGCATTTTTGTTAAAAATATGAAACCCAGACAGTATTTTAGAATCTTAAGGGTATACCTTCTTAAGTATGCTCATAAGTATGCGCTTACTTCAGAAAATGCTTATTTCAATTTCAATGGCAAAAACAAAAAAAAAGAACTGAATCATAAAACTAAAACTAAAAAATAGCAACTCTTAAATATTTAAACATTTGAAAGAAAGAAAGGTTCATTTGTAATGATATATAACAGCAAGCTACTGGGGATGGATATATTTTGAATAAACTATTATGGTATCTTACCTTAATTACATAAAAAATTTAGGTTTGAGAACTTCAGATATAAGAAAATAAACATTTTTGTAGTGTAAATAAAATACATATTTTTTTAACATCAGTATAAAATCATAAGTATAATGTTAAATCTGAGGTAAAAATTATATTGCACATAGGATATTTGCAATTTTGAGGCAAGTTATTGCTTAGCCCAAATATTCTTATTGTTTTGTAGGGAAGGAACATAATTCTTATTATATTCACATTTTCAAATGACCCAAGAAAGAAAAGATTTGGACCCTTTTGAATTGCAGATCTAATATGTATAATTTTTACCTCTGTTAAAGTTGCGAGAGGAGTAGTGTGGGGTGTATTTAGTAATAATCAGAGTTATTCAGTGCTTTTGTGTTATGCATGAGAAACGACTTAAAAGAACCATGGGTAAGGGAAATTAATTCCAAAAGTGTGCCGGCTTCATAAATGGTTTCATGACTTGCTTCCTCATTTTCAGTAGGGTCTGTAATTGGATAGCATGGTTTTTAGTAGATAGTATTGCATTTCTAAAGTACGTAAGCTTGCAGATAATTTTCAAAGGGGGTATCAATTAGTCTCCAGGTGTAACATAGAGATGGAAATAAACACTGTTATTTTGACAAATTAGCTGTTCTTTCTTTCTTCTCATTGTCTTCCTTATGTCATGAGACATACAATCTCTGTCACAACCACTCAACTCTGCTATTAAAGTGTGAAAGCAGTCATATACAAATGAATGAGCATGACTGTGTTCCGATAAAACTTTATTTGTAGATACAGGCAATGGGCCAGATTTGACCGTACTTTGCTGACCTCTGTCTTAGAACACCACTGTCATGTAAGGTCTTTTCTCTTGGGCCTCACACAGTTCTAAAATTTTGCTTTCCTTTAGAAGATTTTTTTTTAGCCTTTCTAACTATGGGAAATGGCATAAACCACATGGGTTTTTGTTTCAAATTAATTCAACAAAGCTTTATAAGGACCAAACATTGTTCCAGGTGCTGGAGACAGGCATGGTTCAGTTCCTTGATTGGCAGAGGAGACAGACACACAAAGCACAAACTCATCGTCTGTGCAGTGTCTTGTGTCATTGGGGAGAATTTTATAAAGAGCTAATAGTACCTCGTAAATGTTTAAACTCCGGGCCCCAGGTGAAAATTTCAGACTCCCTTCCCCTCTCCCTGCCCCATCCCTTTCCTTATTTGCAGAAATTGAGAGTGATGGCCCCAGGTGGAACAGTGAGAAAAGTTCTGGGAGAAGTTAAGGGCTCTCTCCTTTCCTGCTGATCATCTTTGAGGCTTTGGGCGAGTCACTGATAGGCTCCCTCACCTGGATTCTACCCAGAAAAAAATAACATTTTGTAATTAAAGAAAAGAGTCCACCAGTTGTAATTCAGGGGGAATTTTTACCTCTTGGGTGTTTGTGCTGAAAAATAATAGTGTTTCTCCTATGATGGTAGACACTGCTGCTGCAGGTGGGGTGGGAAGCCTTGGCAATAGAAGAGTAGCTTTTTAATAACAAGCACGTAAAAGAAACAAATAAGTATTTTGATTAAAGTTCTATAGAGGTGGCTGTGGGTGAAACTTTGACTCTGTGGAGAGCATTTAAAAGGCAGTAGTTAACAGTCCAGGAGGCCTGGTTACTATAGTCTTTGGTGATTAAGACAAAGTCTTTCTTATGTGAAGGAATAGGTACCTTTTATTAACCCCGGCCTTATATGAAAACTAGATTTTCTCATTGTCTCATCCTGTTTCATGTTGTGTCATTAACATCAAGTTAAAACTTGATGCAAGAAAATTTCTTTAATAACAAGCATTCAGAATGAAATGATTTTAATTGTCAGTGGAAATGATGAGCTCATATAAAAGAAAGTTTTAAATCTTTCACAGATAGAGTTGGTAAAGTAATTTACTGCCCCCGATTTGTCCTAAGGAAATTGTTCGCCCATATTTTCCTTTTAAAAGGAAAAATATATTTTTTTCAATTTTAAAAAGTTCCACTAACTGTTTTTCTTAGAATCTCTGGCATGTTTGTTATCACACTCAACCTTAAGTTTTTTTTTTTTTTTTTTTTTTTGCTTGTGTATTCTAAGAATATTTTGCTTTTAGTAAAGTAATGAGATAGTGAATTATCAGGTTTATTTTTCTAGGAATTTCTCATGTAACTGAAAAGTTTATTTTTTTCCACGTAATTCTGTGTATAACACAAAAGGTCTAAATGGGCCTGAAGGACATCTTTTGGCTCACAAGAGTTTATTTCTTAATCATAGTTGCTACAAAAAATTTTTTTTATTTTAAGTGTATTGTTTCATTTTGTCATGCAAATCATTGTCTGTAGCACTCTTAATTCAGATTTGCCTGAAAATGTTACTGAATGGATTTGCACTCTGTTTGACCCTGTGTTGCTTACCAAAGGCCCCTGAGGCCCTGTTCCCTTGAGCAGTGCCATGGAGTCTCCATGGGACTCTGTCTTCGTGGGGCTGCACGTGAAACTACGCACTGAGCTCCAGGGGGCCTGCATGGAGCCTTACATGGGACGGAGTGTGGGCTCTACCTGTATCTCTACATGGAGCCCTGCATAGGACTATATGTGGAGCTGTACATGGAGCTCTACCTTCTAGACCTGATGTTTCACAGTGTTGTCCACTAATATGATTGGAATCATGGAACCCAGCACCCAGGGGGTGTGGATGTTAGTGTTATGACATTTGTGTGTCTGGGGCAAGGTAGCTTTCTCACTTATTTTAATGACAAAAGTTTTTCAGTGTCCTTCCTTCCTCCCTCCCTCTCTCTCCTCACCCTTCCTTCTTTGTAAAGTATAGTATATTGAAGGCCTGGTCTTTACTGGACCCCACCTTTACTCTGGTCATTTGCATTCTGATTACTCTTTAAAATGAAGTAGAACAGGTGGAATTATCACTAGTCTCCATAGTTGTGATAACATGATAACTGACACATGAACATCATTTGTCATATGCGACGGAGCAGAAAAATAAAGTAATGGGGAATAGCTAGCCTGCTTGACTTGTCATGTGGAATAACTTCACTCTTTTTTACTGAAAGTTTTGTTTTAAATCAAATGATTCTAGATCAATGCTTCTGTGAATGGGATTATTTACAAAGCAATGTCTAAGCTACAGAATTATACTGTATAATTATATGACAAATTTAATGAGTATCAATAAGTTTATTTTTAGATGCATTACCTCTAGGAGCAGAATTGGTGTAGGTTGAACTGTAATTGCATTCATGAATAACACGTGCTTCTAGCTATATTTCTTTTTTGTTTTGCTGCTGCAGCTAACGTATTCAAAGAATGTTTCCCATCTTAATGAATATTCAGTGTGGAGTGATCCTAAAATTAATCATTTGTTCTTTGCTTCTACTAGAATTAATATAGATAATAAAATAAATAAAATTTTGCTGAATCTCATCATTAGGAAGCATAAATATTTAAAGGTTGAATTTGTCAGATCAGTGGTATTAGAAGACAATTTTTTTTCCTAGTCTGGATGAGTCGGATAAATTTTCAAGGGGAGGGATAATTTAACTTACTTTAAAAGTAAGTAAATAAAAAAGCAAAACTATGCTCACCTTCCTAAGTTCCAGCTCACATTCCTAAGTTCCAGTTCCTAAAATGATGGAGGTGTGACACCCAGGGAGGGGTTTCCAGTGGCCTCCAGACCTGGGTTTGATGTCTGGATGCCCTGTCTGAGTTCGAGAGCCTGAGTGACAGCTACTGCTGGTGCTTTGAGCTCAGGCGTCTTTCCTGAGTAGTTTCCACACCACCTTTTCCTTTGGCTGGTTCCCTCCGTGTGGTCCCAGTTCAGAGTCTTGCTGGCATGCGCACCAGAGATTTACATCCAGTTCATATTGGAAAGGGTGCTTTGGATCTCAGTTGGGGTACATATCTTCTGCTCCAGCTTTCTTTCCATAACATTAAAAAATTGTTGTTAGGTTTCTCAAACATACCCTTCTTTTTCTCTGTGCATTCTTAGTGACTATTTACCTTCCATAGATTTTTGTCAGAATCCTTTTGCTCAGCAAGTCACAGTCATCTCAGTTTGATTTGGGGGTATTCACACCCCTTTCCTTCTTTTGCATCTCAGCAAGGATTGTTTTTGATGGCTTGCTCGATTTATGTTTAGTGTGGGCACCTCACCTGAGGGAGGATAGCCTTAGTCCATGCACAGGTGTTTCAGTGGCGGGCCGCTGGGGGTGTGGATTGAAGTTCCACAGGCCATGAGTAGGCCCACAGGTCTTTCCTTTTGCTGTGACATGAGTTATCCATGGAAAGCAGTTGTTTTATAACCTAATAGGAGACAGGTTGTGTCCACATATTGTTTGATCTAGTGCACATCTCTATATTTAAAAATGTGTTTGAAGCACTGCACACTTCATGCCCAAGCACCTGTGTGAGCTGGTGGCCATCCTCCTTCCAGTCCCCCTAGCCCCAGCCTGTTCGCTCCTGTCCCAGGTGCCGTGAACAGATTCCTTCCCCGGGATTACTATGTATGTGTGTGTGTTTATGGGTGTGTTTGTGCCCAGTCATCAGAGGCTCTCCCTGGCCCATGTATGGGATCACGTCTTTGTCCACTCCATAGAGACCTGGGGCTGCTTATTCTCCTGCGGAATTGGATTCCTGATGGTCCAGACATTAAATTGCATCACTGGGGCCCCGACAGCCCTCACTTCTGTTGCACCTTTTAGAATAGCTTTCTCCTTTGCTGGTAACCACAGCCTGGCAGCCCTTCACAATCGAGGCGTTTCTAGAGTGCTGCACACATTTCAAAGGGCTGCTTTCACTCCCTCCCAAGAGAAGAGCTGTCATGGGACTCCCACTGGTGGGAACTCTCTCTCACTCATCAGTATCCCACTTGCCTCAGTGAGGCCCTGCACCAGAGTAGAATTTCTTTTAAATCTTGAAAGATTATTGCATGGATAAATGCATGAATGAATGATTTCTTTGCCTTTATCAGCTCTTTTCTTTCATAATGCTAATGCATAGAAATTAAGGTCTTGATAATTGTACTTTAGAAAATAAAATTACATGTTCAAATTGATGAGTGCTCACGAACATCTAATGATAGGACTTGTTTCATAGCAACAAAGTATCCTTGAAAACGGAGTGAAAACGGCTGTGGCCCTGTGAGTTTGCAGATGAGAATGGAAAGTAAATTTCCAGCAATAATTAGCCCCCCAATTGTATGACTGTGGTTTAAGTTTGGGGAATTAAAGAACTTAACTTGTTTGCTGTTTTCAAGATAATGGGTGTAGAGTTAACAGGAGACAATTCAGCTAATCATTCGTGTAAAAATAAAATACACTGTGAATAGAAATCTTTCTGTAAGTATATCCACAGGGTCTGGATTACCTCCTCTGGGTGCTGGTGGTAGGATTCATCTCACAGTCAGGGCCTGAGGAACAAAATGTAGTCATTTCAGGGGCAGAGGCAAATCCAGGTGGATTTTAGCAAATGCCTCCTTTTTAAGGGATCTGGACAACGTTCAGATTCTCACTGCAGTTTCTTAGAACTGGAAATCACAGTGACTGAATGAAACAGCTGGAGGACACATCTTTCCTTCAGAGGACATTTTGGGTCCTGTTTTTTTGCTAGGTGTCATTTACAGAAAAGTTTATTAAAGTTTTTGAAGGATCCTAAGTGAGGCTTTTTAAAAATAGTAAGATACACTAAGCACTGCCTCAAAATACCACATTGTAGGGAGATTTTAAAAAGTCATGAAAAGAACTTCTGGCCAAGATGGAGGTGTAGATGGACACACTGTGCCTCCTCACACAACCAAAATTAAGGACAACAAAGATTTAGAAACAAGAAAACAACCAGGACTGATAGAAAGTAGAACTGTATGGAAGTCCAACAACCATTCATCCAGATCGGTAAGAGGGGCGGAGTCGCAGCAGGAAAAAGCAGAGGTTGACGGACCAAAGGCTGCACAGGCAGCAGCAGCTAGCAGACCCCAGGAGCGCAGGTGGTGGCTAGTGGACTTTGAGCATGGGGTGGCAACAGTGCAGACCCAGTGAGGCTGCACAAGGCAGCTGGCTGACCAGGTGGTCCCACATTTGCACACAGATAATCCAGGCGAAGGGGAAGTGGAGGAAGGGACTGGAATCTGAGAGAGAGCAGAGAAAGCACAATTGTTCCCTCTTGGACCCCGCCCCCACATGCAGCATCACTACCCAGCCACTGGGCTGCTCCACCCTGGGGAACACGTAGGGCTCCGCCCCACACTACGTAACAGCTGCTACCAGACCAAAAAAAAAAAAAAAAAAAAAAAAAAAAAAAAAAAAAAAAAAAAAAAAAAAAAAAAAAAAAAAAAAAAAAAAACCCAAAAAAACAAACCAAAAATGGCTCAAACAGGAGAACAAATCAAAGCCCCAGAGCCAATTCATCTAAGTGACGAAGAAATAGCCAACCTATCAGATGCACAGTTCAAAGCCCTAGTGATCAGGATGCTCACAGAATTGGCTGATTTTGCTCACAAATTAGATGAACAAATAAAGCCTACAATAAGTGAAATGAAGAAAAAGGCACAGGGAACCAACAGAGATGGGAGGAAGACTGGGACTCAAATCAATGGAGTGGACCAGAAGGAAGAAAGAAACAACCAAACAGAAAACAAGGAAGAAACAAGAATTAAAAAAAAAGGAGAGGCTTAGACACCTCCAGGACATCTTTCCATCCCAACATCCAAATTATAGGGGTACTGGAAGGGGAAGAAGAAGAGCAACAAGTGGAAAACTTACTTGAACAAATAATAAAGGAGAACTTCCCCAATCTGGCAAAGGAAATAGTCTTCCGGGAAGTCCAGGAAGCTCAGAGAGTCCCAAAGAAGGTGGACCCAAGGAGGAACACACCAAGGCACATCAGAATTTCATTAGCCAAGATTAAAATGAAGGAGAGAATTCTAGAAGCAGCAAGGGATAAGGGGACAGTTACCTACAAAGGAGTTCCCATCAGACTGTCAGCTGATTTCTCCAGAGACCTTCCAGGCAAGAAGGGGCTGGAAAGAAGTATTCCAAGTCATGAAAGGCAAGGATCTACATCCAAGATTGCTCTATCCAGCAAAGCTTTCATTTAGAATGGAAAGGGAGATAAAGTGCTTCTCAGATAAGGTCAAGTTAAAGGAATTCATCATCACCAAGCCCTTATTATATGAAATGTTAAAGGGACTTATGTAAGAAAAAGAAGATAAAAAAAATATGATAGTAAAAAGACAGCAAACTCACAGATATTAACAACCGCATCTAAAACAAAAGCAAACTAAGGAAACAACTAGAACAGGAACAGAAACACAGAAATGGAGATCACATGGAGGGTTAGCAACAGGGGAGTGAGAGGACAAGAGGGGGGAAAAGGTACAAAGAATAAGTAGCATAGACGGTAGGTAGAACATAGACAGGGGGAGGGCAAGAATAGTGTGGGAAATGTAGAAGCTAAAGAACTTATGCCACATGGACATGAACTAAAGAGGGGATGTGGGTGGGAAGGGGTGTGCAGGGTGGAAGGGAATGATGGGGGAGAAATGGGACAACTGTAATAGTATAATCAATAAAATATATTAAAAAAAGTCATGAAAAGATGCAGTATTGCCATTGCATGTTGACAGCACCCTGTCTGTTCGGGCTTTTGTTTTTCGGCTCACACTCACACGATGTGGTCAGGGCTTCCAGTTCGTACCAGGAAGCTGCCTGGCATGCAGAGCCCAAGTGGTTTCACATGCTCAGTCTGCTCCCAGTTGTGGGGCACACTGGAAATTTCTCTCTTGCTGGGATCTGTCTTCTGAACTTAAGATGAACAGAAAAGAATGAGATTCACAAAGAAGTAAACCAGAGAGTGTGGTGAGCACCTAGAGTAGAATTCCAAGTGATCAGAAATACGTGTTACATAAGTGCACCTGCAAGGAAGAAAATCTCCCTGCTTGAGGTAGGGCGTGACCCAAAGTGCTCTCGTGCAATCTAGTAGCTGCAGTTATGGAGAATGGTGAAATGAAAAACTTGGCATTTTGTTAAAAAGCCTAGAACCTTTTTTAAAAAAGGTAATATACTGTGAAATGTCAAAGTCTGTCCCTTAAAGAAAGACTGCTTCAAGTAAGGATATGTTGGAAACTGGAAAAAGTTAAAGGGGTTAGTCTTTAGCCTGGAAGGGTGGTGGCCGTTAGCGCTGGCTAGGGGCCCCGCAGCCATGTCTTCACTGCGCTCAGCATGAGAGTGCATTACTTACCCTGGGACGTGGGGAGGGTGGGGAGGTGAAGGAGGCTACGTAGCCAGATGTGGCATGGCGGGCACTTTTGAAATCTTGGGTTGTTTCAGGAATAGGATAGATTATCAAATTGGAAGGGTTTTTTGAGGGCAGAAACGTGGACTCAGTACTTCTTTCACTTTCTTACCGTAATACACATTTGCGCAGTCGGGATAGTTTACAGTGTACTTATAACACGTGTTGTGTTTTCTCATCTTCTCAGCAGCCCTCTCAGCGAGGCAGTGGGTTTTTTTTTTTTTCCCCCTCAAAGAATGATGATGGAGGCAGTTAGAGGAGCCAGTGCCAGGTCACACAGTTCCTTTTTTTAAAGGGCAGATTATGCCTCTGTCTCTTGTTCAATGGAATGACTCAGAAAAGCACATGCAAAAATTTTCAGTTTTCTTCAATTGAAAATACAAACCTCACTGTCACTCTAACCCTAATAGTGCTGTCTCCAGGGAAACAGAATAGGTGTGTACCCATCAAACTTGTTTCTGGAATAGAGAATGAATAAATGATTGCTTCCCAAAGTGCATTATTTTATTAAAGTCACACAGATCAGAAAAGTGGGATAAAGACGGATCTTTTTGCTAACTCTAAAGATTGCTGTGTTCTCCCAACAATCATTACTGACTTATTTCTTTTCTTTTTCAGAGTGAAGATCTGCCTGGCTTTATTACCATGATATCACCCATCAGAGAATCACATTAAAAGAAGAGGCTCAGCATTTTTTTTTTTAAATCTGAAGCTGCTTACCATTTTTCTTTTGGATCTGAGCAATTACTTTGTTTTGAAATATCTGTGACTGTATTAGACATGGAACCAACAAGGCAAGAATACCTGCCTTGCTCTCTTGTTTCCATAGGGGGCATTCACCCTTGTGCTGTTTGTGTTGTGTTGTGTTTTGTTTTGTTTTTTTCTTAACACAATTGCCGAAGACGTTATCCTCAAGAAAATTAGATGTTTTCATTGGCCTTTTAAATTATGGCCAGTGTCTTAATTTCTTCTTACTTTCATTTTGGCAAAGCAGATTTGTCCCTCAGCATGCTAGGAAATACTACCAATACCCATTCAAGTGGTAAAATCTGGCATTTACCGGCATACACTCAAAACTACCACAGTGCTACCTCAGTTCCAGGTAAAGCCGGATTTGCATGGTTGGGGGCCAGCAGGACCTCCTGTGTTTCTCTGCTGAATGTGGCACAAGTGTGGTCATCAGCCTTATTAAACTGGTTCCAGTACACAGCTGCTTGTTGGACTCCAATCCAGGTACCTGCGTGTTTACTCACAGACAGAGCCCAGTGTGGGACTGACATTTCTCAATGGAAATGAAATTTGAGGTTGGACTTGGAAGATGGATTAATAAATAATAATTATATGTAACTGAAGCAACCTACTTTTGAAAATCATCAACTGTATTGGGTAGTGGGGGTGGGAGGAGGGGGTGTGGGGAAGGGGTGAATATCTCTTTTTACCTTTAACAGACTTGTTTAATCTTCTCTATGTAGATATTTATGTAGGTACTTCAAATTGCAAAGCCTTTGATCCTATTTACAAGCTCAAATGTCTCTGCTATCCTTAATCTTGAGCTTGCATTTCTTTAACCAAAAATTCACATAGGCATGCTAGCAATTTAAGGGTGGTCACCGGTTTAGCAGATTTTTAAAAAATATTTATATCTTGACTATAATACTATTGTGTGGGTCAACCAGGCTGCCCTGAACAACAACGCAACAAAAAAAGGTGGGGGGTGGAAGAAAGAAACTGATAAAAGAGGCATTTTGGCCCCTGTGTTATTAATAGAAAAAGAAAAAAGAAGAAAAATGATCTCACAGTACATGTCACTTGTTAAAAAAGTTCCTGACAAGACTACTCTGGTTTTACGTTTTCAGTGTTCCGAAAATATCAGTGTTGTGGCAATTATCACAGGTGTCACCTAAAACTGCTGCCCATGACCAGCAGAATGTCATGTCATCTCGCTGCTCCCCGGACGCCTGATGGAGGGCTGTAGACCTGTTTCTCCCGTAGGTGCATCCCCAGTGCCTATCTTCTCTAATAGTCCTGTAGATGTTACACTAGTTCATTGGAGGTGTGAACTTTTTTCCGAGAAAAAAATATATATAAATATTTAGATATATATCACTATAGAATAATGCATTAATAAAAATGTGGCTTTTTTAGAGGAAGACCAAAAAATTCAATGTCTTAAAAATATATTTAATGACAATGCAAAAGTCTTCCTGCTTCCACGCTGAACTTTTTAGAACAGAGGATTGTATTGCAAGACAAAGTTGAATGTAAAGCGATACCCCTGAACATTTTTTAAAGTTTTACTTTTCTAAAATTACACTTCACAACAGTGCATAGACCATTAAATGTTAGTTTGAAGGTCAATTACAGTGTATAATATACATACTTTATTAAAATGTGTAAAATGTCCTAAAGTTTTGGTTTAGTTCTGGGACTAGGAATTGATGGGTGGTATTTGCTTATGTGACTCCCCCCAGGTACAGTAGGACTGAACATGGACCCCGCTGAATACAGTGTATGATGCGTATTTAAGTAGTTCTCTATATTTAGAGTAGTCATGCCACTATAAAATGGTTCATGTTCATACTGCAACTTTTAAGCAAAATAAAAAGTTGATAATATACTAAATTTTCCTCTATCCTGTACATTTCAAAAAAGGCATATGCAATATTTACATTTTTAATTTAGTTTACAGAATGGAACCAAAATGTATAAATGTTATGTTTGCTAAAACTTCACAATGTATATTGGGTCTTTGTACATTTTGCCTGACTTAACCTTAAATTTAAAATATTTTTTGCTATATAAACTTTAACAGTTATTAAACAGTGTTTTCTTTTTGGGTACGTATTATTTCTGGATATCAAGATGTTAAATATATTTCTTGCTATTGTGATATGACAAAAGACCTAATCTTGCTCTGTCTTCCACTGTACACGCTGTATATAAGGGTCAATGTGACGCTGCTGGAGACGAGAATAAATGGAACTAGACTAGTGCATTGTATTTAGTCTGTATTGATCATGGATGCTCTCCTTAATAGCCATATGCAATAAAATAAAATACATTATTTATGAAATGAAGAAAGCCTTGAGGATATTTTTTTCTACATGGATTCTGAATTTAACATAAAGCCAGTCTACTCCTGGTGTTTTGGAGTAAATAAGTAAATGCTTGGCTTCTTAAACAACTTTGCTATCTCTTGATTTTAAAATGTTATGGGGACCAGAAAATAGTCCCGAAATCACAAAATTTTTGAAAAAGTAAATGTGTCAAAAACAACAACAAAAAAGACTTTTACTTTGCAAGATAGAATCCTTGCAAGATGCTGGGTGCTGTTTTAAATGCCATGTGAATATTGAATCCTTCATAGCACACGGCAGCCTCAGGTGTTAGGAATCACCATCCCCAATTTATAGGTGAAGAGACTGAGGCACAAAGAGGTTAAATGACTTTTCCAAGGATATAGCTCATGAGTGGCAGAACCAGGAGGGAAACCCAGAACTGCAGCCCCAGCATCTATGCACCTGTGCCTCCATCATGCAGCCTCCTGGATGCACACATAAGGATTAAACCATGCAGACCTCAGGAAGACAGAAGGAAAGACAGAGCCAGGAGGTGCAATTTAGTAGGCAAAATAAAAACATGGTAACTTGATTTTTATCAAGGACAACTCTACCTCCTTGTTAGAAATAATTTTTATACCTCCTTTTTACCCTGAAATTACTATAGTAATGCAATAACATGGGTGTCATTTCTTTTGAACAAATAAAGCAGAGGAATCTGGGAGATGATTTTAAAGTAATGGCTCTTAATTCCCAAGACAAACATGTACTATGTGGTTTGGGGGAATGCTTAGGTGACAGTGTGACCTGTTTGTGCCTAGACAGATTGTTCTGAGGACTCCCATTGGGCACAGAAGGAGTTTTATGATCTGCAAGGTTGGATATCCTGAAATCTAACCATTTTAATGATGAACCGGCAAATGATGGATGTCATGCTAAGAGAGTCTTTTCAGGCAGGAATTGGTAAATGTATTAACCCAAAAGAGTCAATTGCAAATAAAGAAGTGAGGAGTTATTTCAAAGGGCTGTAGATCCTCAAACCGTAAACGTTTGAGAGGAAGCTAAGTGTTGCACAACGTAATGAGATGAAAGACAAAGATCGCACTTCATTGATTTTGGAAGTGTGGTTCTGACACACTGATGTTCTCAGTAGCCATTTTAGAAGATGCAGATGTCTTTATGGTGCTGTGTTTAGAGTCAAGAGTCCAATATCTTTGCACTAACCTGCAAGGTCATAGCTAATCCCTCTTGAATCCATAGACTCAGGTTAAATATGATTTAGCAAGTTTCCAAGTTGACTTGGGCAGACTCTTCGTACCCTTTGTGCAACTAACTCTGAGCTGACTAGGTGCACTAGTATTTGAGTGAAGCTGGTGTTACTTATTATGGCAACTCCTAGATGCCACCAGTGGAAGGACAAAGGGGATAATGCTTCTTTGGAAATATGCAGTGTCTTCATCTTTGCCCCAGAAGTGCGGCTCTTCCACGTTTCTCTGATTTATACAAGTGAAATATGTTTACAATCCTTGTTTTGGCAGTGATCTCTATATGATAGAACCATGTAGTCTCATGTGGTTGACAGTTCGAAAATGCTGAACATCCATCCCTTCAGGATCTGCTGTTAAGTTTGACTCTCCCAGCTGCATTTCTGTTCTTGTCTCTTGAGCCTATTTTCACCCCATAGCTCTAAAGGACCCCACATAGCAATTTGGTGGTTTCCTTAGCACCTCCTTGATTTCATGCTGCAACTACTTTTCTTGAATCTACTTGAGCCCTCAAGTTACTCAAGACCCTTGCCACCGCGTACAGAAAAAATTCTCTTCTCTTTGGGCACTGGTTCCTCTGATTGGACCTATACCTTCTAAGTTTCCCCCTCTCTATATCAGAATTTCCACCTTTTACCTAGGAACTCTAAAAGATCAAAAATTTTACCAAAATTCATTTAAGAACTCTACTTCAATTCTTGGCCAGCCTACCTGAGTGGCCCCAAACTCTTATCAGAGAAAGTGCATGTTCCCACCTCTTCAGACCTTCTCATCTATGATGTCATAAATGCTTGAATAAGGTTCATGTAAAACAAAAACATCAAATTAATTGAGTTTTTCAAAAAAGACATAAAATACAAGTACTTGTATTGATTAGGATATGTTTAGCTACAAATAGTAGGGAACCAAGTTCAATTACTTAAACCAGTGTGTGGTTCTCAAATTTGGGAGCTTATCAGGATCCCCTGAAGTGCTTTTCAGACCAGCTCTCTGGGATGAGCACCAGACTTTCTTGTCTGAATGGGGCCCAAGAATATGGGTTTCTAACAATTTCCCAGGTGATGCCAATGCTGCCGGTATGGGACCACACTTGGAGAACCACTAAACAGTAAAGGAATGTGTTGTCTCACGCAACAAGAAGTTCAGGGTTGGGTGAAGAAGACAGCTAAATGACATCATCAGGGGCCCAGGATCTTTTCATCTTTCTACTCTCTCAGCCATCCTTCGGGATACTGGCTTTTCTCTCAGACTTGTCCCCTCATGTTATAAGGTGGTTATAGCAGCTCCAAACAATATTTCGTCGCATAATAATATCCGATAGAGACAGCCTCCCTTCTTTGGTACCTTTTTGGAGTGACAATGCTAACAGTCCCCAAACTACCCCTTTCACCCAGCTCTGCCTTACTTCTAGGACCAGAACTGGGTCCCATGCTCATGCTGACATTGCTCTTCAGGAAAGGAGCCTGTGCTGTAGCTGATTTACACTCAAAGAGATTCACACTGTGGGCCGAGAAGCACTCAGATCAGAATCCCATGAAGCACCAGGCTGCTAGACACTGAATAAAAGCTCCATGTTGGGAATATGCACTGAGAAGGAATGGTGTCCCGATGGGAGGCAGCTAACAGTGTCTGCCATGGCAGCAGAAAATGAACGTGTGATCGAAACCCTTTCCAAACGCAATTGTTCCTCAAATGTGTTCTCTTCACTCATGGTGCATGTACTCCCAATCTCCAGTGATTTTGAAAAGAAGGACTTATAATAAAGCATAAGTAGAAAAAAATAATTTCTCATTATCAAAAACATAATAGTGATGCTGGTCTATATATACAGGATTTTTATTTTCAAGACCCTGGACATAATTCTACTACGTTGTTTCTCACATATGTTTGCTCTTGTTATTGAATTCTGTGACATTGGAAGCTATTTTATAAAAGATTAAGATATGAAGGATGGAAAGTTGGACCTTTGAAGGTGCATGAAAGAGCAAGGGCTATTTAGGTTGTAAAATAGAAAGCTGTGGTGGTTTATCAGCATCCGTTACATTAGAGGCTATGCTAAGGAAATGACTTGTCAGCTGACCTTCTTGGAAGAAGATATAACTAGAAAAGGGGATGAAAGACGGTGGAAAAAAAGTTTTCCATAAGAAATAATTTGATGATAATGAGGATTATTAAACACCAATATTTATGTCAAAGGTATTTATATAGCAGTCAAGCCTCTGTTCTCAGACATCTTGGTTGTCAAACAATTTGGTTCTTGACCACATTGTTCATGGAAAAAATGTCCTGGATGTCTAACAAAACTTCGGGTCTCTGTTCTTGGTCTCCATTCTCTACCCGACAACCCTTTCAGGCTGATACCTGTATGACCAGTCACACATCTCTCAGGCAACAAAGGGGATTCGGTTTTTGAACAAATTGCTTCTTGAACAGTTTTCCAGAATGAATTAAGTTCAAGAACTAAGGTTCCACTGTACATTCATTTTTTGGAGACCTTAAAAAATAGGATGTTGTAGCCATCTTCCTTTGAAAGGATGAGAGAGCGGTGGGTTGGCCACACAAGCTCAACCTGCCCTTACCACAGGGGCTCCCACATTTCCCAACTCCAGAAGCAGGAGTTTCGCTCCCTTCAGTGTTCGTGTCAGCAGCACTCTGGCCTTGTGCGGGGCACAGCCTGAAAGTCCATATGTCCTGGTCCTGTTTCTTGTTCTGGCATCTCTGAGGATTAGCACACCACTTGGCACTGGATTTGAGAAGCAGGGAAAAGAGAATTATTATAGTGTGTCTTATACCTGGTTTACTTTGTAATGAAGGTATTTAAGAATTTGAAGGAAAGATCTTAAAACTTGAAGAAAAGATTAGGATTTTAGGTTAATCCTGACTATTGTCTAGTTTTATAAAATCATCCTGATAGAGCATCTCTACTTCCTGTCATTTCAAGGGATTATAGAACACGGTGCAGCCACGTGGCAATGATCTCTATAAAATGCACATGTGAACACGTGCCCATTTGGGTTAAAAATCCCTTGGTTAAATACTATTTTCCACCCTCCTCTACTCCCATTGTCTTATAAAAAAGTAAAAAAAAAAAAAAAAAAAATCCTTAGCCTGGTAGACACAAAGCACTTTATGATGTGGCTTCTGCCTACCTCCTTTGTCCTACTTCCATGGCCCTCTCCCCCATGTTCCACCCCTACTGTGAATCTATGCCCAAGACTTACTGAACTACATGAATTGCACCCACCTCATTGATCAAAGAAAACAATGAAACTGGAAAAAGATGGCTGAAGTTGAAATAAATGTTTATTTACCAAGAGGTATTGTTTCATAAATGATGTCTCGAGAAAAGCTTATGCAAACTATTAGAAGTTGGAAGTATTTTTAAAAAATACACACTTAAACGTTGCATATCACTCCATGTAAAATCTGAGGCCATTCATATTATCATTTCCTCTCACTGCCTCTTTCTTCTTTCCCTCCTTGTATTTGTTAGTTACATCATTATTTTTGCATTGTCAAAGTTAAAAAAAAAAATTACATTTTTACTGTAACATAATCAACATGATTTTAAAATATTCAACCTCAACTTAAAGTGACGTATTTCCTGCTGCTTTTCCTTAGAACATGCTTACTTTTTGATCCAGCTATTAATTACCTAGATTTCTTTACTAAAAGCCAACAAACAGCTTCAAAACTCTTCAAGAAAACTTTTCATATGCTATATTACCTGAATTCTCTCATATACGAGAATATTTTTGCCTGTTAGTTGGGCAGAATATCCTTAGGTCGTGTGTTCTTTTCTCAAGAACTTTACATACACTTCCCATTGCTTTCTGGCATTAAATATTGGTATAAAGAAATATTACCTAATCTGATGTTTTACTCTCGTAGTGATTTTTCCTTTCTGCTTAGATGCCTGATAATTCTGCCTTTATCCTTTGAAGTTCAGTAACTTTAACCAGGGTATGTCTCAATGTTGTGTATTTTATTTCAAATACTCACAACACTGTGAACTCTGCATTTGCAGATACAGATCTTTCTTTCTGTCAACATAATGTCCTTGTTCTATACCTTTGAATACTTTTTATTTTTAATTTAATGAACTATTTACTTTTGGGGCAATGGTGATCTCGATGGGCTTTAGCTTTAATGCATTTTTATCTCCATATATTTAGCTTCTCTCTAAATGTCTTAATATCTTTCTCCTTTTTCATGTGTGTATTCACTATGAATTGAAGTTTTCTCTATGTCAGTAGTTCAAGTTTCAGCCACGTCTACTCTGTTTCTTACCTTTTTATTGGGTGTGTTAGTGCTGTGGCGATGCTGTTTTGGTCCTCAATTCATCGACTTTAAGACTGCAGTCCCCATTTTCATCTTATTCTGATTTTTGTTTAGTAATTCATTTTCTAGCTCTTAATGTATCTAATCTAGAGGTTCTGCTGAATGGTTTCTGAGTGTGAATCACTTTGGGGGAATGGCCTTGGTAAAGGTGCTCTATACACACTGTCCCCTGTCTATGTAACTTCAGGCTCAACTTCTGCCTCTCGGCCCCAACCTCCCAATGTTTGTAGCAGTTGCACTGAACTCATCACTGAATGTTATCTTTTTAAAATCTGTGACTTTGCATTAAAAATTCCCTTCGTCCTAGAGTGTTGAAACCTCCTTATTTACCTGGAAATTGGTACTCAGTCTTCAAATATCACCTGTATCAGTTAGGATAGGCTAGATGATGCTGCAGTGACAACCAAACCCCAAGTATCAGAAGCTAATATCTCACTCACAGAGTCTCCAACATGAATGGGTGGAGGGAGGTATGGGGTCTGGCTTATGGTGCTACCAGAGACCCAGGCTGATGAAAGCACCATCATTTGCCCCCACAATCACTGCGTAGTTAGTAGAAAACATGGTAAATTGTTCAATGTCCCTTAAAATTTACACTCAGAAGTGAGACATGTTGCTTCTGCTCATGTTTTCATTGGCCCAAGCTGATTCTATGGCTATATCTTCAAAAGGGATGGAAGGCAACCCTACCATGCATCAGAAGGAGGAAACCCAGACATATTTGGTGAATAGTTTTAAAGAAAACACAGCTTATTTTTAACTTACCTGAGCAGTAGTTACTCACTTTCCTGGATCCAAAACACCCTGCTCACCCCTGTGTTATTGGATCTTCCAGGTTTCAGTGTATCATCTGCTTATGTATGTTTCTCCATGAGAGAGCTACTTGCTGGAAAGAATCATATTGTAGATATAGGAGCTACCAAAACTCTGTGAGGCAATTGTCCTATGACATTTATCCATAATACCATTTCATATTAACAACCCCCCTTGGGATACGTGTTATTTAGAACACCAAACCTCAGAAAGATTAAATAACTTACTCAAGGTCACACAGCTAATAAATAATGAGTCGGAATTAAACGCTGTTATTCCAGGCCCCAGAGTTTTCCCACCATATTTTGGTAGACCTAACATAACGTGATGCATAGCAGGTACTGAACAAATATTTGTTAAATATTTTGAATGAATGAATTTGTCTTATATATTACTAGAACAGTTCCCATCTGAGTTTGTTGTTTTCTAGTGATTATAATGCATACTTGCCTTATTTCTTAATATTTACCTCATTTATTGTTTTTATGAAGGCATAGTTTTAGTCAGTTTAATTACTCAGGGAATTAAAATGCATTCTCTGAATTATAGTAAATGATGGATATTGAATCTCTGTGCTCCCCCAATGCCTAACATGAATGGGAATTACATTTAGCTATGTATAGTAAAAAGCCAAAACAACTGTGGTTTAAACACAGAAAGGTTTATTCTCTCAGGTAAAACTAGAGTAAATGTGGGCATTCCAAGGCAGGTATAGTGTTCCCATCAAGTTTCCCAGGATGTCTCTGTCATTTAGCTTTGCCATCCTCAGTGCATATCTCTGGTCTTCAATTTTGCTTCATGGCCCAAGGTGGCTCCTGCAGCTCCAGCCATCACATTTGTTTTATCAACAAAAAAGATGAATAAAAAAAAAACATTAAAAAGGTGCCCCTTCTGGCTTAGTCAGCTACTTTATAAATGACTCTTCTGCTCAAATCTTACAGGCTGGGCTTTAGACACATGAAAAAGCTGCAAGAGATGCTGGGAAACAGGCTTTGAACTGGGAACATTGTACTGCAAAGCACAATCAGTCTCTCAGTGTAAGAAGGATGAGGGAATGACAATCGGGTAGGTAAAGGCAACCTCTGGCATATCATATGTGTAGCTCTGAATTCAAAAGCAGCTGCTGCTTTTAAATTAACTTGATCATGTGTTTTGATTTAAATATATATATATATATAATTAGGTTTTTTTTCTTTCAAAGATTTCAAAAATAGCATGAATCTGAACTGAGTGAGGGACTGAGTCTGAAGGCAGGGTGCTTGTGGATGAGTGCAGAAAACCGTGAGCACAGCAGAATAATGGGTGAACTAACATGCCCTCGCTTTGACCTAGGAAATATTCTTATGCATATGTCTATTAAAAATTGCATAATCTTATGTTGTAAGAACACCTCAGCTTTCCCAGGGGAAAGTGTACAAACTTAAATTGACTAAGATTACATGTGACCCTCAGTTGTGGTAGGACAGTCTTAGCTGTTCCCTCACTCAGCTGCCCAGAGGCAACAGGAAATTTTGTTTGACACTAATTCATGTCAGGAACTTCTAGGTCCTGTTGAAAATTCACTCAGCTTATCCTCTTCCTCAGAAGATGTAGAGAAGCACAACCCCATCCCTGTCCAAATGGGAAGATGGTTGCCCTCAGGTGACAGAATCACAATCACAATGTACGCCTGCGTATTTGAAACACATATTTGAACGTTTTTTCTCCATTATTCATGTCTTCAACAACTGTTTATGGTATTTCTCCTCTACATCTGCTTCTCTTCTGGGCACAGAATATAGCATGACAAAGAAACTTGTACTCACTGAACTTGCTGCTAGTGGTAAACAAATAAATAAATATAAAACATGAGATGAAGACAAACAAGACAGGACATAAATGTAGAGAAGACTAGAGCTGGAGTGAATGGCATGAACACTATTTTTTTGTAGGGGTGATCAGAGAAGGACTCTCAGAGGAGGTTACCTTAGAGCAGAGCCCTGAGGGTAACCTCTTCTTCTTCAGAGCCCTGGAGATGAGCATCAAAGTCCTAGACACCAGCATGTGGAAAGGGCCTGGGGCAGGAACATACCTAACCAACTGGAAAAACAAGGGGAAAGCCAAAGGCTTAGTTCCTGCTCCACCATTCCACTCTGTACAGTCCACTACTTAACTCTTATGTTTAAATGAGAATTAATTTGGCAACTAATCTATCAAAGTTGTGCCATTTAAATATCACTATTAACAGCTTTGCTTTACTGCCTAATACAGAGAATGGATGAACAAGGAGGAAGGACAGAGTTGAACAAACAAACGGAAACTTCCCTTGGCTTTGAAGAGTTATTCATTGATGGAAGCGGGGGGCCAATATATTCCATGAGAAAGAAAGGGCAGGGCGTTGGTAGGCTGGACATTGGCGTAGACCAGGGGTGTCAAACTCATTTTCAACGGGGGCCACATCAGCTTCCTGGTTACCTTCAAAGGGCAGAATGTAATTTCAACTCCTCAACAGTTAAGGAGCGGTTACATTTATACAGTCCCAAAATTATGTTTGGCCCTTTGAAGGCAACTGTGAGGCTGATGTAGCCCCCAGTGAAAATGAGTCTGACACCCCTATAGACAGTGTGTATCCCAGCAGAGGGACTGTATGATGTCCACACACAACAGAAGGACTGTAAGTGAAGTATCAGGCCACAGGTAAGTGCCCAGAATGGGGTTTCTGCTGGGAGAAACTGCCTTAGCTCTGCTGTTTGAACAAAGTGCTTGATTTCCTCGGAGACCCAGAGCTGCCGCAGAAACCACAGCTGACAGTGCAATAATCCTCTCCATGTGGACATGCTGAAGGACGGTGTGTAGGAGCCAAGGTTCTCAGGGCCAACGTGCATGGTCTCTGCTGCAGGAAATCACACGTGTCATTTCATCACTGGCTAATCCCACAGAGGCCTTGGATGAAATCCGCAGTTAAAATGAATTGGGCCCTATGGTAACAAGATCTTGATTCTGATGAATCCACCACCACACTTTTAAGATAATTTTGTGAGTGAGTGTAATCTAAATCACTAGGCTCTATATTTTCTTTATTCACTGAGATAATTATTAAAATCTTGTATCTTAGTTATGGTCATCATGGGTGACGTCTGCTAAAAATGTCCATGCTGCCCAAAAGAAAGCAAAACACACAAAAGCCATGGTCCCTGTTCTCTCACGATGATGAGTATTTACTGACATGCTGAGGAGGGGAGATTGGCATGTTCTGTTAAGATAACCAGATATTAGGTTTTCAAAAAGGCACCCTCAGTCCTGATGTGTATTTACATGGCACTTCACTGCCCCATCCTGTGATGAGCAAGGATGTCCAGAAACCATCACGCCTGCAGTAACCTTGCAAGATTAGAGATTTGGTTTATAACTGTTGTGCTGGCTGTGGGTGAGCCGGTTTCCCCTCAAAATTGAGAGGACTGGAATTTACAATGGTAATAGACAAAGGACACCAGGGTGTCTTCGCCAAGCTCCTTTATCCTTGTAGTTGTGTTCACATACCTCTCAGACTACTTGCACAGAAGGAGGGAAGTGTTTAGCTAAGACAAAGCCAGGCCCTCTGTAAAGAACCCTGTTGGCATTACCGGACTGGTAATGGAACCTTGGCCTTCATGTGAACAAGCTCCCCAGCTGGCCAGCAGCACCTGCTAGCAAGAGCTCAGGGTGATGCTACCTCTTAAGGGAGCTGAACCTGGGTCGGGCTTATCTACAAACACCAAAACCATCCTGGGCTCTTCTTCTCTGCTATGCTCACCCTGTGGAGGCATGAGAAGAGCAGGGATGCCCACTGCCAACCCAGAAACCCTCTCTCCACTCTCCCCTTTGCAGCTCCATCAGTGGCCTGAGATTTCGAGGATCTGTTGGATGTCAGGCTCTGTTCCCTGGAAGGCAGCCAAGATTTTGTTTACTGCTCTCAAAGCAAACTCGCACTCCTTCCTCCTGTCCTGTCCATTTTTTGAAAACATTAAACTCTTGGCTCACAGTCATCACTTCCTGCTTTCATCTGCTTGGCCTGAACTGATGACATCGGACCAGTGGCCAGAGCCAGCCCTCCCTCCGTGGGCAGTGCCACTGCCCTCACAAATGCACAGAGGCCCATGGACAGAATGTGGTGCTTCAGAGAGCTCTGTGTGTTTCCTTCTCCTATCACTTCCCTCTTGGTTACTATAATAACAGGTAGCCAACTCCTGAATACTCCTTATGAAGGGGTGTGTGCTTAACTTGGGCCATGGAGATATAAAATTACAATAACACCATAGTCCCCCTTATCCTCAAGGAATACAGTCCCAGGACAAGGAGGGAATGCCTGAACCATGGATAGTACCAAACCATATATATGCCATGTTTTTTCCTATGTATGCATACTTACGGTAAAACTTAGTTTATAAATCAGGCACAGTAAGAGATTAACAACAATAACTTATAATAAAATAGAACAATTATAACAATATACTATAATAGAATTTATGTGAATGTGGTTTTCCTTCCTCTCAAAATTTCTTATTATATTCAACTCACCTTTCCACTTAAAGGAAGCACTGACTGCTTTTCTTTGGCATATCCAAATTGCCAGCATCAGGGCAATTATTAAGTAAATAAAGTTTACTTGAACACAAGCACTGGATACTATGACAGTCAATCTGATGACCAAGGTGGCTACTAAGTGACTAGGGGGTGGGTAGTGTGGATACTCCAGACAAAGGGATGATTCATGTCCCAGGCAGGACAGAGTAGGAGGGCGCAAGTTTTCATCATGTTATCAGAAAGTCACACAATTTAAAACATATGAGTTGTTTTTTCTGGAAATTTTCCTTTAGTACTTTTGGGCCGTGATTGATGGGGGTGAGGGGGTAACTGAAACCACAGAAAACAAAACCTGGGGTAAGGCAGGTTGTGGGGGGCTACTGTACCTCTGCATCTAGGTTAATCACATCACCCTGCCTTGGTTTTACACCATGTTTGTAAGATGGCAGCCCCCTCCCCCTCCCCTCAGGTTCCTCCAGAGTTCTGTTAAATCCTGGAGTCACTCTGGTAATGGAGTTCTCTTCTGGCATCCTCTAGAAGTCTAATTGAATACAGCAGGAAGCAGTCACGAGAGCCTTTTAGCATGTCTGCCTCCTTCCAATTGCACATTTGTCAAATAGGAAGCAAAGTTGCTCCATTCTGAAGAGTAAGTAACCCCCTCCCTCCCACTTAACTTTCCCTTGCACACACATTTCCACATTCCAATTACTCAAAGCTATGTTGTTTCCTCTCCTCTAAAAGTTTTCTCCTGATTCCCTGGAGGCATCCAGGTGTGGCTGAAAATATGCTCAACCCCAGGAGTAAGTATCTACACCTCAGGGCAGTGAACCGCAGATCAAGACAGCCTGTGTGGGGAGCTTAGTGATTACAGCAACCTGTAGCTGTTTACCTGGTGACTCAGGAAGGATGCAGAGGCCAGATGGTTGGCATATTGCAAAGGCTGATGGGCACTTTCATTTGATTGCTTAAGAATAAATTGAATGAAAAGGGGGTTTCACAGGTCCTCATTCTTTCTGTAGTTCCAAAGTTTCATTATGCTGCTCTCTCAGCAGTTGTCTTGGGGAAGAAAACAAAACTAAGTAATTATGTTTTCTTTGCACTCAGGGTCAGGTAGGAAGGTGAGACTTCTAGTTCTTGAACTGCACAAAGGAGCATGTATAAGCAAATTTAAAACATATTGAAATAGTTTTTGTCATTTTCTATAAAATAATTTCTAATATGTTTCTATAGACTGAATGTTTGTGTCTTTGCCAAATTCATTTGTTGAAGCCCCAAGGTGATGGTTTTGGGAGGTGGGGATTTTGGGAGGTGATTAGGACAGGAAGGGGATTAATCCCCTTACAAAAGAGGCCTGAGAAATCTCCCTTGCTCCTTCTATCATCTGAGGACACAAAGGGAAATCAGCAGTCTGCAACTCAGAAACAGGCTTTCACCATGCTGGCACTCAGATCTTGGGTTTCCAGCCTTCAGAACTGCGAGCAATAGATTTCTGCTGTTTTTGAGTCACCAGTTTATAATATGGTGCAGCCCACGGACTAAGACATTTGTAAAGGACCCACTTGTGACTAGTATGTGGAAGTGGCTGAACTGAGACATAAAAGTAAATGTCAAAACAAGTAGATGGCAGAAAATAGGAGTTTGCTCCTCTTGGTCTCTGGCACTTGGAGATCACCGTTAGCTACAGTATCAAAGGGCCTGGAATATAAATCCAGAGCCTGGGTCCGTGTCCTACACAATATTGGGCAAATGGCCAACATTGCTCAACTTCATGCTCATCAGCAGAGGTTGGAGCAGAGATCTCTTAGACTTCTGCTGGGTCTGTGAAATGGTGAATGTACATAAGTGGACTCTTAAAAGAGTGAAAGAGTGCTGTACCATGCAGGTAGTGAGCCCACATCGGCCACCAACATGAATATCAGCAATCTGCATTGCTTTGCCTTGCCTTTTTGGTTCACACCTAAAATAACTCAAGTAAGCCCTGTACTGAAAGGTGAGAAACTTGTGTAGTTTCTTTGAAGGCTTTTCTTTGGAAAAACCTAAGTATAGTTGTCATTTAATAATATGTAATACTGCTTCTCAAACATTAATTTGCACATAGTTATTAAATGTGGATTCTGATTCAATAGATCTGGAGTGGAGCCCGAGACTGCATTTCTAACAGGCTCTCAGCTGATGCTGGTGCTACAGGCCTGGGGACCACATTTTGGGTAGCAAGGATATCTAACAAGAAACATAAAGTTAGTGGGATATCCACATTGGGAATGTTACTGAGCAACAGAAGGTCCGTTATTGTCTGCCGCCTTATGGAAAGATGCCTCTCAAAGCCAGAGATTTGTGAAAAGGAAAGGAAATGTTTATTTAATGCTATACAGAGTTAAAGCAGCAACTTAACATCTTCACTAAAATATCAAAGTCCTTTAGGATACCCACAGACGCCCACAGTGCTTCCTATCTCCCTCTGCCCTAATTCAGGGTACCGTAATTGCAAGGAAGAGAAGCACACGTCCGGGATCCAGGCTCTTGACACCATCAGCTGTGTCGTCGTCCAGGCAGGATCTCCAATTAATCCAAAGCCATGTGGCACCTTCTCATGGCCTACTGGCAAGAGTCCTTTTCCACTTCTTTCAGGCAGTCTCTCTTGCTCCCAGGCCACGCAGCCAAAGGGAGCACCCCAAAGCCACATGGTCCTTCTTCTACCAAAGCTGTGGGGAAGGGGTCCCCACTCTGGCAAAGCAACTTGGCTCTCCCTCTTCACCAAAGCTGCAGGGGTCTGTACTCTGGTGAAACCGAGTGGATCTTCTCCCTCTGGCAAAGCTGCGAGAGGGTCTCCACTCGGGCAAAGCTGAGTGGCAATTCTCTGCAAAAGCCACATGGTGATTCTCCCTCACAGGGCTGTGGGGCTCCTGACTCTGATGAAAGCACATGGATTTTCCCTCTCAATGGCTGCCACGTCTCAGTTTAAATCCCCACACCAAATCTCTTCTGTACCCCCATTTCCGACTCCTCCTACAATCAGTTACACCTGCGAGCATTCCCATATATTCCAAGTTTATTGGGATGCCATTATGAGTCTGGGCAGGTGTGTCCCCATTTTCTGGAGCCAATCTCCAAGCTCCCACGCAGGTGCTGTAACTTAGGGTTCCTCCCCGAGTCACGTCTTGGGGGGAGTCCTTTCCATCCCCCTGGCTCAGAGCATGGCCACAGCTATTTAACACATCTAAGCCACCAGCCAAAGGCTATAGATATGTTAAATGACCATGCCATGGATTAGCAGCTCTGCATGTCCCTGCTCCATGTGTCCCTTCCCCCAACTCATACCTGTGGGGGAAGGGGTGAGGACATCTTATA